>CM029115.1:9847500-10025000 GCA_016859345.1 Istiophorus platypterus
TGATTCATACAAGGAATATTCCCCTGCAGCCACAATGGTTCATATGAGTGTTCCTTCTGCATCAAAGCTCAGCCAGAGCTTCCAGTTGAATGCATTGTGTCTGCTATGTTCATCAGCCATTCTTTCAGTATTAGCATGTTGGAGAGCCACTGCTTATTCATTTTGATCCAGTGGATTTTGGCCCAGAGTTCAAGGAGAAATAAAACAGTTTCGGTTAAGCACTCTGGCGTTTCAGGGAAGATGTAAAGAGTCGACGTAGGTGGTCAAGTTTGACTGCCACTTTATTACCCTGAAGTTAAAGCAGCTATCTACTTACTTAGCCTAATGCGGTTCTCTTTACATGATTACTGTGACAGAGCACATGGTAAAATCTTGTTTTGGCAATTGAGGAGTTAATTCCTAGGGGTTTTTTGTGTCAAATATAATGATTGTGATGGGTCTGCAATATTTCTTGCATCAAAACATTTTTTTTTCACTTTTTCAGTATAAAAATACTAAAACAACTGTCAGCATGACTATTTGTTGCCATGTCAAGGGGACACACAGTGCGAAGTTAGCGAATCATCAGTGGTAAGTCGTCCTTTTAGTTTCATACTTGTGTTAGCAGGTTTAACTCATTCAGCTGAAACTACACAAAACTGCAAATTACAGTAAACCATCTAACACAGTTAGGTGTTTTTGTGTATTTGTGTCTATGAGCCTCAGCCTAATGACACTCAAGTTCACTGCCCCTGACCACGAGGGAGTTTGCATGAGGCTTGTAGCACATGTCTTGTCTTATTTCTAGTCAAAGGCAAATGATTGCAGTAACTCTCAGCATATAAACAGCAAACACGATGTGACATATATTAATATGGGTAATAGATGAGTTTTGCTATTTCTGCTATATGGTATCTACTTTTTTTAACGTAAATTTCAATATGTCAAAGTGGCACTACCATCCATTTTTGGACAATATTGCCCTTAAAAAAATATATATTTTACCATACGTACAAATATATAATTAAAATCCTTTTTGTAATTGAAACCCTTGAGGCTCTCTGCATGTTAGAGCAGTGAGTCTTGGATCCAATATTACGAAGGGCCTGTTTTTTCCCTCTCATACCACCATTATGTCTTTTTGCCTGTAGGGACAATCCCTCAAAGATGTGACAAGAGCCAAAAGGCCTCACATTGTATATGTGGAAGGCTTGAACTTCCCCCAGAGAGCGAGAATGTCCCAGTGGAAAGTGAAACACAGTCGGATCCAAGTGATGTCTGAGCTGATTATGGTTTTAATTTACATTTTGAGTATCTTATCAGTCCTGCCACCTTGAATGGTGCTTCACATGCCCGATAGTGGTCTTTTTAATCATATGTATCCAGATATTTTTGTAACTATTTTTGTCATAATTTGTGCCAGTTCATACCATTCAATGTGTAAGGTTTTACTAAAAATAATCGTGTTAAACATGAAGCATAGCTTAGCTAATCAAGTACAAATTAGTTGAATCATTTGTACTACAATATAGTAGAAACACCTCTTGTAATATACTTCAACAACACAGCCTTCTCAAGCCTCCAAATTTACTATAAAGGTGAACCTGCACCTCTTTAAACCAAAACTGGATGAATGATGTAGGATTTATTGCAGTACTGTTGTGTTAGACTGCATTAGTTTCGGCACTGTGCATCCAATAAACTGGCAACTCAGTGTATGGGGCAATGAATAAACCTGTCTAGATGATGTGGATGCTGCCTCTTGGCAGTCTGTCAGATTTGACACTGCGCTATTTGTCGGTATGTAGGTATGCAGGTAAGTCATGAACCTGTTAGTCAGAAGCGAGAGTATTTCACTACAGCGGACAGCACCAGCTTCCATTCTCCTCCCGCGGGTGTCCTGCTGTGCGGCTGATGCCAGCCACAGAAATGACTTCATGACTAGAATTCTTCTCATTGTGTTGGCTGTGTTGAATTGTGCTGCCAAATGGGCAAGCCAGCAAAAGCGGCGAGATGTCACCAGAACAGAATTCACCTTTTATGTATATTGGCAGCTGCGCAGCAGTACTTTTGTGTCATAGAGAGGTTTCATCAAACTGTGTTCAGCAGTTTGTTTTATGGGAGCCTGCAGTGCAGTGCAGTGCAGTGCTGTGCAGTCCTAAAACCTCATCAATGGCCAATTAGGCACAGCCCATGAGTGTGTCACCCTCACCAACCACTGTGGTGTTTTTCTTGTCCTCTGTCTGTTGGCTCTGCTGCATGCTTTTACAATCCGTTCACTTTGACATGATCCACCACTAGTGTTTTTTATGATGCAAACGATGGACGTTTATGCAGAGAATTGGCAGAGTGCTTGGTTGATAATGGTACTCTATAGGAGAAGCAGTCGGGACTCATGTACACTAATTGACACCCTCAGAGGCTGGGAAACTTTGGGACCACTGCTCCCTGTGATTGTCACAACTACTCTTATTTTTGGAGGCCACAGCAATTAAAAAACCTTAATGATGGTGAGCCCAGTAACCCTGCTAATTGGCCCAGACTGTTAATGAGTAACTGGCTCTGCGCTGCTTCTCCGAAACACTTGTGGAATGTGCAGATGATGAAGTGGGCCAGTGTTTGGAGGGATTTAGGAGAGTAGCATGGCTGATGTCCTAGATTCACTCTCCTTGGGTCTATGATTGCCAGAAGTTGGTCATGCTTGTTGCTCATATTGTCAGGAACTTTATCTGTATTATGCAATATTCGTAATCATTGACAGGCTTTTGTTACTTTATTTATTGAGACATTGAGACTGTCATTTACATTACTCATGGTTGGCCACGGTGTATATTGCTGTGTGTGCAATCCTTTGGATCAACCTGACCTTTTAAGTATGATCTTATGCTCTGTGTTGTGATATTTAGACATTAACCCATGATTAGCTGATAAGTGCAGCTTAAGAAACAATTTATTGATCTGCTCAACTTCTTTATGCTTCTGTAACTGTAGTTTACTCCTCAGTACAGTATGTAAGAAAAGTTATCAAGATTATTGCAATAATAAAGTGTTGATTTAGGTTAAATATAATACAAAACAAAAACAATTGATGTGCAGTTTGTCCTGATCTGAAAAGTCAGTTGTTGTGTCTCTGTAGAAAGTAACAGTATCTGTGAGGTTTGAATTATGCCACAGAGCTCTGTCTCCACATGCAGCCGCACATCAGATAAACTTACTGTACAACGATGGGCAGAGTCTGAGTGACCTGGAAGATAATTATGTAACACTTACTTTAGTTGATTATTTGGGTCTGGATTTGGGTCTTCAATGACAGTGGGAAATAGTGTTTGAGACACCCCTTCCCAAACAGTTACAGGTTCATCGAAAATATAATAAAGGCAAACTTATAGCCAACATCAGTGCCAACCCATCTCATTACCCTTAAATACCTTACTGATAGGGACATTACATCTTATCACCTTATTCATGTCAATAGCCTCCACACTGATAAGTCAAGGAGTACTTTGAGTGAATTGCACATAGGAATGCCCCGAATGATATCAAAAGATGCAGTTACTTTATCATGAGGCAGATAAAGTCAAGCAACATGGAAATGGATTAACAGGGGATGCTGACTTTTAGGAAACAGCATTTATTCACATGGATCTTCATTTTTGGATGTCTACACAGATGAGCTCATGCAAAAGGTTTCGAAGGTTTCTGGAGAAAATCTCTCCCAACTAACTTCACCGTAGGTGATGTTACAATATAAATTGTTCCTCCTTGATATTGCATTAATGCCATTCTGAAGTTCTCACATGATTTCACTATACGATGGCATATTCAATGATTTGATTTTAAACAGATGATTTACAATCTCTAATTTAGAAATTCATAAAAAGACTTTGTGGAAGGCAGAATCTGTAAATTTCTGTGCAAGTCCTCTCGATACAAATATAAAATATCCACTAAGGAACTAAAGATGTATAAAACACATCAACAGAACTGTTAGAGAAGTTTATTTATATAGCCTGTTAAACTTATAAACTGGACTTAAAAGGTCATCGTACTACATGTCATAAGTCATACTACATGACTTTATACTGTGTTCATATACATTATACTTGGTGGTCACACTTAAACAAACTGAAACTCTGAGCTCCTTGTCCACTGCGCTTTCGCAATCTTTTTTTTTTGTCTTGAAAGAGCATTTGGATTTAATGAAACTCTTTGGTTTTGCAGGCACTTTAACAATGTCTAGTCATGTGTCTTTGGTTTCAGATTCTTCCCATTCCTATTTGATGTGGTTATGCAATCCATGTCAAGGGGACTTATGCCAGTTGAAGCGAAGTGTTGCTGGAGATGAAAGGCAGCTTATGCAAATGTTCTCTGTCTTCACCTGTTGATCTAATTTTACGCCATGCCAGCATAAACACGTGACTCTAGTGAAAACATTCAGCCACGCACATGTTTAGGTCCCACATATTGCTCACACTGAGTCTTATTTTCACTCTGTCTCTTCTTTTTTTCAGGTTTTTGACAAGTGTGCCGACCTGATCACTCAATGGCGCTGACAGTGAACCTGATTGGTCCTTCCCCATGGGGCTTCAGAATATTTGGAGGAAGGGACTTTAAGAAGCCCATAACTGTATCAAAGGTACTCGTCAGCAGCCGCCCTGTTGCTGAACCTCATCAAACCTTATCAAACCATATCTTCTGTTTTTGACAAAACAGTCTATAATGGCATGTCATGCAGAATCAACTTCCCCCTCACTACAACTCTTTTCTTGTCTTTGTTTGTGTCCATGGCTGCTATGTACCTATTTCCTTGACTACTGAGCCAGTCAGAATAGAATGGAAGGAGATTACATTAGAAGGAAACCACTGATTACAGTTACAGTGGAAGTTGAGGTGGGAGGTGAGGGGGTTCCTGGTCCCAGAGTTCCAGAGTTGGGTTTAAGTGGATATAAGTTTATGTGTGAACCTGTGTGCACTGCCACGTGCATCTGTGAATTTGTACGTTAGCAGATGCATGTTGTTTTACCGTCCACATTTTCCCCAGTCACTGATTAATTTGGGGGGGGGGGGTAACTGTATTAGAAGAAACGGAAACATTACCACTGTAAGCAGACAGCACACAGTAAACACAACCAGGAAACGTTGCTCAGACTAATGTCTGCACGCCAGAGACACCCACTACTGCCCACTGCACATCCTGGTCCTATTTCATCAACTCAGCCTGGATTTTTCCATTGAGTATTCCCCAAGAGCTCCTCAAACCATAAAGGATAAAATATGGGTGAAACCATGGCAGGGTACCAATGTTTCAAACAGCCAGACAGGAGTTTCAGGCACCTTCAAAAGCATTTATCACCAGCTTGTGCCAGAAAAACAGTTCTTACGAAAAATGGGTTTTAAGTTTTATTTTTGTTACTGCTACATCGTAAACAAAACCAGAATGTTTGCTTGTCTCAAATATCAAACAGGTTCTGTGAAGTGACAGGGACTACTTCATCACTGAAATTGGTTTGCAAAGCCCGGTTTGAGAAATTCCTTGCCCCCACCCCACCCACCCACCTCCACCACAGTTAAGCAGCCATAGGGCTGAACCATCTGAAGTGGTTGTCGCTTGGCACGGAGACTTCATTGATGCCCTCTTTTATTCCAAAAGATAGCTTGCCCCTGTTTTCTCTCAGGCACAGACCCTCGAACCCCCAGCTGCTCTTGGTTTATGTTAAACCAGGCGTGCCCTGATCAGAAAAGGCACGCACTATTGTGGATCACCACAGCAACGCTTAATTGCCTCTTGAGTGAGCCCACAAACATGGTACCTCTGCCCTCCTGTTTGACTAAACTTACAAACAGCCTGTTGACGGGCATTTTCATTGCATGCTTTTTTCCTCCAGAGATGCAGGAGAGAGACTTTCATTCTCACTGAAAGGCTCTTTATTTTTATTTACATTCTTTTTGCTTTATTCTAGCCATCAACCTCCTCATTTTAGCTTTTGTGTTAGTAAGCCTTTGTGTTTGTGTGAATAAGTCTGAGACAAAGGAACTAAGCTGAGACTGGTGGCTTGGACGTTATGATTCGGCCCATTACTGTGGAATTCACTCTGATGTGGTGGTATAGCATTGGCTTTGACATGCAGTGAGGCCGGTTGCAAAGGTCAGGCTCAGTCAAACCATCAAGTAGTGTCACACTAATGACTTCTCCCCAAGGGTGTCATGAATCTGTCTGCTGTTGACCGGCACTGCCTCGTTCCATGTGTGTGTGAAATGCTGTGGCATCTGTTGGTATTTACTATGAGAGTGATGAGTTTTAAAGAGAGAGACACTTGGATTAAGGGTGTGAAAAAAGTGTGAAGCAACTCGTCAGCGCCATTTCTCATTAACTCATTTGTTAAAATAACTGACAAATTGTCCACACAGCCATTAGATACAGCGCTGCCTAAGCTTGCCAGATGGATAGCATCCATAAAGTGTCATTTTCAGAGCAGGACCTGGGGCCAGTAAAACCTAACTGGTGCTCATTCTTCTGCTTAACAGGTCAATGGGGGCAGCAAAGCAGAACAGGCAGCCCTGCAACCTGGCGACATTATCTTGGAGATCAATGGGGAAAACACGGCTGACATGCTGAATGTGGAGGCTCAGAACAAGATCAGGAACTCCAAGACCCATCTGCAGCTAATGGTGGAGAGGTATGCTGGCATGCAGACCTGTTGTTATACAAATATTCAAGCTAGTACCATATGTAGTTTTATGTTGTGAATATGGCTATGTTTGATTTATAAACATCACATGCATATAGCACAGTAGCATGCAGCCTTATGCAGCATAGCTCCCCATATAAATATCTTAACTGTTCCTAACTTTGTGTTTTTGCCACGACCAAAATCTCTCCAGCTTCTAGCTTCCATCCTTTTTTTTTTTTTTTTTACTGTTTTTATCATACGAGCACTGTATAAACAAAACAAGTGATTGTAATCAGGGGAAATGCCAGCATGTATCAGAGCCACATTGTTCCCTTCCTTAGGCCTTCTTAATAAACCTTGTTTTGAGATTTACCAAGACCTTGTTTGATGACAGGTATTTGGCCACTAAAAAGCTTTTCATTTGTTCCAGGACTGCTATCGACTGGCATGTTAATTAAAGAGTCCTCCCTAAATTCTAATTTCGTGTCACTGTTGCCCCCTGTCACTCTTAGTCTCATTGCAGACAAACACACACATGCACACAAACCCTCTCACGCACGTACGCTCTCACATACTTCCTCCCTGGATGTCCTATGTCCATGTGAGTGAATTTTTCCCTGCTGACCTCATGTCTCCCACCAAGCCAGAAAAAATACCATTACTGCTTGCCTGCCAAGGACAATGCCACTGTGTATCTCTGCCATTTCTTTAATCCCACTCTGTTAACTGTCATTGCTTTTCAGCACCAAGCCCCTCAGAGGCTCCTGGTTTAATGCAATGCATGAAGAATATTATCTATGTGTATTATGTTCAACAAGCTCTAGAGAGGTCTGTTATTGATAAGCACAATCTGTAATATGCAATTTGTTCTTTATTTAATTGAGATCAGTCCCTTTTCCCAGCTCCACATGTGGTTGGCAGTTTATCCCCCTCAAACCAGCAGTGCTGTTGGTATTGGCTGTAATCACACAGATGGTGTTACCCACTGGAAGAAGCTGGCATCAGCCCACCCTCAGAATAGAAAAATGTTTTTAGGCATGTCCGTTTCATACAGAAGCAGCAGTTTATTGTTGATGCATCTAGTACCATGTTCATCCCGGGCTTTGCTAACAGGATATTTTTTACATGACAAACCAACCACTCCATTGCTGTCTTGTCATGGACCCTTAAAGCTTTTTAGGTGGGCTTTGTTTGCAGCATATTGTTTGGAACTCATTGTTCATTGATGCTTTGTGGGATGATGTCAGGGTTGACCAAAACATTTCTCCCTTTGTGATCCTCCTGCTCTCTCTAATGGATTTAGCCATCAGAACATTTCTTAGGTATAGCTTTACCACAAGGCTATCCTGCTACAATACAATAGAGTTTCCTCTTGAACACTGAGTTCTTGGGCTGTGCATGCATGTACTACTTTCTGTGTGCAGACGTTTGGTCACCAAAGATTCAGAACACTTAGTTTAAAAGTTGCTACATTGAGAAACACCATATGAACCTGATCGCATTACTTTGAATTTGACTGGTAGAGCAGCAGGGCTAGTTATTGGACCTCGATAGAAAAGTCAGGTTAAGTTCAATTTTATCATTGTCGCCCTCAAAGTGCTTTAAAATTTCTACAACATACAACACCTTCTATCTTTGATTTGGATAAGGGAAGTTGTTTCACAAACCAACAAAACAGCTCCACAAACAAGCAAAAAAAAACCCCACAAAATAACAAAATGTGTTATAGGGCCAAGTACCAAAAAACTGTAATGTACTGAAAGTGGGTGGGGAATTCAGTGAGCTGTGTGTTTGTACAGCAGTGAACATTTGAGAGCTTTTACTTATTTTGTTAAATGAAATACAGGAATTTGTAGGAAAATACGATTACGATTTCAAAGAATTGAAAAAAGTAGCACTATGGGCAATTCTGGTATCATACCAGCACTAGTATCAGAATTGTCAAACAATACCTAGTCCTACAGAGCAATGGCCCACCGCTTCCTAAATACAAGTCACAGCTTGACACAAAATATGTACACTTTGCTTCTTGAGAATTTGAATCCTCTGAACTCTGGTCAGTATTAAGTGTTTAATATTTCAGTTCTCAGAACAGAGGTATTCTTACAGTGCACACATTTGAAGAATCTGCCTCAGGCAGGTGAGCGTGAGAAGTCCAGGTTCCCTCCAAGACAGCTGTTAACATCTTATATCAGCTAAAGGTTTCAAGTGCTGATTTATGTCAGTTTCACATGTATAGTATAAAGTCACAGTTAGCGTTTTGACCAGAGATTCTTCTGTAAAGGAAACCTGTAACCACAAGTCATTGGGTTGAGACTAGACACAGAAATCTGATCACTGTTCTAAAATATGTCACCATAAAAAGGAAAGCGCATGACCATGACCTCCTCTGGTGTCCTGATGTACATGATAGAAAGTGAAGTTTAAAGTACAAGCGGAGCATTTTTCAGCTGTGCAGTACTCAAAGGAATGACTTTTTCAGGCCTGTCACATTAATATCTCTCCTACGGGAAGGACGGTCTTATGGCTACTGTATCAGTTTCTGTCTTTTTGCCATCTGTCTCCAGCACATGGTATGTGGAGCCCAGGCCATGAGAGGTGTGTTTCTGGGTGATTTGCCACAGGCATCCCGGCCTTCCTGTGTGCCTCATTACCCGGGCTCAGCTTAGAGCCAGTCAGCCTCTGGCCCTGCAGCCAGGGGGGCACTGTATATTTACATTGGCGCTAATACTGCCCATATTTTCCCCTCCAAATGCAATGATGGAATTACTTACAGAATCTGTTTTCTATTTGAGTAAAGCAAAAGTGACTAGTTGGAAAGATGAGATTGATTGGGAGAATGATTTAAGGGAGACAGAGCCTGTAGTACTCCTCTTTTGCAATAATCCCTAGATTATTCCCGTAATTCATTGGAAATTGATCATTCTTGGTAGAACATTATCAGAAGGGATGTCAAAAAAATTATCTATGTATTTATTTATTTATTTTTTGCTAGCCGGTCCTTCAAATGAAGTTTTAGACTTATAACTCTTATAAATTGAAGATTTTTTTTTTGCTCAGCATTTTCCTTGCAAGTTCTTGAACATAGTACATAGTACATAGTTTGAGTACATCAGCTAGAATGTAAATGTCATTTAGATCAGCTTTGAAGACCTTGCCTATTTAATATGAATTTCCTTACTACCTTTGTTGATTTTGTTTTATGAATTTCAGCAGTGACGGGATCCAACTTTATCCCACATGCTACATAGATGGGAAATTAAACTTTAGGTTGTCCTATATTAGCAGTTTTAAGAGAGAGTTGATTTCTGTGGTTTTCTGTCTCTCAAGACCTGAACCTTCTAATCCTGGACAAACTAATGGAATTAGCACCCCTGAACAGCTCACCGGAAGATTCCAGGTCAGTGCTGTACCTCCACAGGAGCTTTGATCTGTTTAGAGTTTGTCTTGATTATCAGACATCGTATGGAAAATTGATGCCCAAAAGAGTGTACGCCATCTTTGTGCTTCACAGCTTTGCTTATCCTTCTTTATTTGGATAATGTGTTGTTTTGACTACACAGGGTATTATGCTTCATTTCTACTAATTCATGCATCACACATCTGTTAATTACATTTCGGTTTATTTCACTTACTCACAGCAGAAGCAGTACAAGATAGTGTAGTGCTTGCCCCTGTGTTTTATTGAGTTCTGAAGAACCACCTTCAGTACAGGGTGATAAAGATTACAAAGTCTGTAGACCAGATACAAAATGTATTCCTATGTACTTTTTTGTGCTGACATTAGTCATGTAAGCCTTTCAGTACCTGTATGGTAAATATGTAATATTAAGACCAAGTTATATTCAACAAATACTAATGCAGTAACATTCCTCTGATGTGATGTTTTGTAGGAGGCAGTCATAGTGAGTCGAGATGAGAACCAGAACTACAGAGAGTACACCATCTCCAGCCCTGCATCACTGTCCCCTGGACCTTATTCGCCAGATCCTCCTGCCAGCCCCGACGGGAAGAGGGAGAGGCTGCAACCCACCACCAACAGGGGGTAGCGCACTTGAACTGTCATTTATTGACATCAATGTAAACCATTGCAATGTTTAAACATGCAGATCCCATTTGGTTATAGTGCATATCTGATGATAGAAATCAAACATTGCTCACTGGCTGCAATACTATGTGATGCTTAAGTTTGTAAAAGGG
Organism: Istiophorus platypterus; assembly: GCA_016859345.1. NCBI lineage: Eukaryota > Metazoa > Chordata > Actinopteri > Istiophoriformes > Istiophoridae > Istiophorus > Istiophorus platypterus. The sequence continues at coordinate 9,858,351 of CM029115.1, forward strand.
TTTTTGAAGCAAATGCCACCCTCATCCTGTAACATTAGTAAAATTGTGCAGTGTTAAGAATTCACTCTGCAAAACAGAGTTTGGAAATTTATATTTGAAATATGATTTTAAAAAAGGAACATTAGTAGAACTAAATAATTGGTCTGATAGTAGCATTTGATGTTGTTAGACAATGTTTACCAGTGTTGTAATTATACTGTACGGTTTAAACCATCAGAATGAAGGATGGAACTAAAAAGATTTTTTTTTTTAGTACAAAATGGTCAATTCCCTGCTTAAACAGGCTTACATATGGACAAAAGGGTGCAACAAGTGCTCTCTTGACTCCACAACAGGCTCAGAGTCAATAGGTGTGGGAATAACAGACAGAAAGTGGCGCTGTGGGATTGTACTGTAGTAACAAAGGATATGCACAGGATATCACATTCCACCATTTGCATTCACTTTAACAAAAGGCAGAATGTGGAACGTTCACCAAGCTTTCTTTATTCATGGCCACTTGTTGACTCTCCCAGACAACTTTTAGTAGGACACAGGTGAAACCCAACTTTTCCCCTTGTCTGGACAGATTCGGCTTTCTGCTCTGCATTTACTTGATTTTGTTTTAGGTAAATATTCAATTACAGTTAAAACTTTAACTTTTTTTGATATCAAACACTTTCATCTCTATTTCATTATATATAAGGTATAAATACCTTTTAGGAATTTCAATTGAAATCTATTTTAAACTACAGTGGATTCTAAATAAACAGGTTTAAAGTTACATCAGATTGGGTCCTCTATTATGTTTGGGACTAGAATATGTGACAATATGAATATTTATTATTTTTATGAATGAATCTCGTAGAGGTGGGCAATATTGATAAAAACTTTTATCGTGGTGTGTGTGTGTGTGTGTGTGTGTGTGTGTGTGTGTGTGTGTGTGTGTGTGTGTGTGTGTGTATATATATATATATATATATATATATATACACACATCAATCAATTTTTCTATCAATTTTACATCAAATAATATAAATATCCAAATTTACAATCAATCAATGTGTCTTATTTGTTTGCAACATTGTCCACAATAGCCTAATACATACAGTTGCACATAAGCAGCATAATTATACACATCACTGAGTTTCTGTTTTCCTTACATTATAGTGTCCAGCTGCGCTCGTGGTCTCCAGAGGACAAGAGTCACCGGCTGTCTAGACCACTGTCACAGGTTGGTTTTAGCCAAATCGCTTCATTTTTGTTTGTAGCTACTGCCTTTGAAGCAGGTCTGTAGCAGAGGTTTTTTTTAATTAAAAAATTTATTTTATTCAGTAACTGTCCACCCTGCAATAGAAAAGTAGCTGAATTCTAGCTTTAACATGTTTTTTTTTTTTTAATTAGATAGGGACAGCTGGTTCTTGATGATTCTGCAATTACTTTCTACACCAACCAGAACGAAATTTGTAGGTGTCTTGGTCAGAATTCTGTCATTGAGTTTCATGAAATACATTTGTTCAATTGCTTGTTTTTATGATATTTAATAATCGGGATCATTGTCTTGGTCTAAGAGCACACACTTTTTTTTGAAGTACTAGTACATTATACTGGACAAATACATGCACATGTCCTCACAAAGTCAATCCATCCTACATCTGTAGCTGCAGTTTTAGGCTGGAGTTCACTCAGGCAGGAAGGTTGAAGGTTTCTCTGTAGCGCTCTGTGAAATGTGTTTATTTTGACTGCTCTACCCTAGCCTGTAAGAATAACACATCTGAATTCCCAGCCTTTCCTCTTGAATTGTTACTTTGATGCCACAGAAGATGCCCTACAAAGGTTTGTGGACTCTGGTGTTCTGAATGCAGACTCCACAGTAGAGGGAGGATATGGAGAGGATTTGACATTTTTATAGCAGGGAGTACATAAACTAGAAAGGTCAGTCTTTGAAAATATCTGACATTAAGCCAAATGACAGTCTGGAGCTGTTTCATTCAGAGCCTGCTCCAAAGAAAAATTACTTAAATTACTTTCTCTCAAAACAATGGCCTTAACCTTTAGTTGCCTGGATGGAGACTCATTAATCTCGGCACGTGATGAAATATGGAAAGTGGTAAAATACAGTCTTGGGGTTATCATAAGACTGCAGCTAAACTATGCTGTACTCATTTACCATCCCAGCACCAAAACCAGGATGGGAGACTCAGGCGTCTGGAAAGATTTCAGTGAGTTGGAGAGAAATGTTGTGGGAAAGTTCCTCATGAGCTATTTGAGCTATGCCTAAATGCTTAGTCTCAAGCATGGGTCCCACTGGAGACAGAACATGTGAGATGACAGAGCAGGAAAAAACATACAAGACCTTTTGTAATGACACAAGGAATTCCAGCCATTTTTATAACTGTGGACTTTACATAAAGTTAGATAAACACGCAGAGGTTTGAACTTAAAAACATTCAAGCGTTCCTTCCAAGAGGCCACTCGCTGAGAAGGTCCATTTTTAAAATTTCTCTTCAAGTTTGGGATTCTTTGTGTTGTTTACATGGTAAATGGAATACAGATGCACTGCCACTCACGGCGATGTTGATCTCTTTCACAGTAGGAGAAAGATGGGTCCAAGTCGGTCTTTTGAGGATGTTGTCATTACTTTTTATGAACACATTTGACTAGTCACCATTAAATCTAGTCCCAGCAAAAGTAATTAGTAATGCAAGACAGAATCTCTGCTAATAAATAGTTTGATGTGACTGCAGAATCAAATGGCATGTTGTCTCCTTGCCTCCTTGATTTACGGCAGTTAGGATTTGCAGGGTGTCTGTGTGGGTAGTTATGAATCAGCTCTCTGGCTGGCTCACTGTTTTGGCAGATTCGGATGCCATGAGTGTGATATGTAATGTTCACTTGGCCGACTGACTCCGTAGGCAGGCAGGAAGGCAGACAGACTGGACTGGAAACGATAGATCTGTTAAGTATCAAATCCTTACATTTGGGAGTGAATAAGCTTGTCTTTGACATGGATCCCTTTAGGCTAAAAATGTATTATAAATGGTTTTGAATTTTGGAGCTTTAATGGGTTGCTTCGCAAATTTTATATACATAGATCAGCTTAACCCCGAAAAGTACTTCTAATTCTGTAAAAACAGTTTTACACTGTCTTTTGCTCTGTAGGAAGCTTTCCAAAGTCTGAGAAAATAACCTTAAATGTTTGTCCTGAGCCTTCAAACTCAACAAAGGCTCTGTTGCAAGGTGTGGGAGTTGTGTTTTAAAAGACATGAGCATTTACCAGACAGGGGTAGTTTAATGAAAGATGCTCTTGATGCTTTTTATGGGAAATATAGGACTCCCTATTCTTGGAAATAAATGTCAGGATATCTCGGCCTCTGCTGCTTCAGTTTTATCTCCAGTGACCCTCTCAACTTAATGAAAACACAGTACTAAATGGCTGGAGCACCCCTATATTGTGGCTAAAAAAGAATCTTAGAAAAGTCATTGTTTACTATGTTTCTGTTACATCCAGTCCTTTGGCTAAATGGTGTAATAGTCTATAGTAGTTCAAGTACAAATGCTTATTTCAGCTTACTGATATTACATTCTAAGTCTTTCATTGTATTAGTTCTCTGAACTGCAGATGCCGACGTTCATCATCCAGAAACCCCTGGTGGAGTCATACTAAAGCTGTGGCAATGGCGGAGCAAACTTCCGCATTTGCCTCCCAAAAAAACACATTCTAAGCTATGTTGTGGCTGAGCTTCATCAATTAGACCCTGGGAATGAACTGGCTCCTGTCATGGCTGTCCATCTGGGATGGCCTTGCATGTTTGTGGTATTTATGGAGATGCCCATTCTCCCATTCTCCTTGCCATTTATGAATTCACTCTATTTTTTTTTTTTTTTTTTTTCAAAATGATCTTAGGGTGGAACTCGTATTGTCTCCTCTGGGAGACATTACATTCCTTCTATCCCCCTCCTCTCCAATAATAACCCCCCCCGCCCAAAACTATTTTTAACTGTTCATTCAAGATCTTTGCGTGTTCATATCAAGCTAGGGTTTGAGTGTTAGAGTGATTTTTGAGATGTTTAATCCCTGCTTTGTCCACTCTTTTCTGCTCTTAAAGCTGATTCAGATTGCTTGCTCTGCCGCCTGTGCCTGACAGCCTTGGTGTTTAACCATTATCCAACTTAGTGGATGAGAATTTTGGGTTTTGGCTGACCCCTTCCTCGAAGGGATGTGCACCCTGGTTTTAAAATGGTGACGAGCCTCCTGCTGCCGCACTATGATTAGTGAGTGGAGTTCTTTCAGAGCGCTCAGTGGGTAAATGGCTGGGGAGAGGCCGGCCATGGGCACACTGTGTATTATACTGCTCAGGCTGGCAGGAACACAGCAGCCCAGTGAGCGCTGAGATGTGGAGCCTCCATCACAAGGGCCTCTGTCCTGTTTGAGAGGTGCAGAGGGCTGCTGTATCAGGTGATCAACCTGTATGAAAAGCTCCTAAAAGGCTTTTCCACCCCTGTTTTGGCTCCCTGAGTGAGTAGAGTGGGATGCGCAACAGGATCCCCCATTTTCCAGGGTGTTGGATATCCTGAGAAAATGCCCCTGTACAATAGTGGCTGTGATGGGAGAGGTTGTGGAAGGTTGGTCCTGTGTTTTCCCTCGTTCCACAAGGCTTGTTGTTGTGTGTGTGTTGTGTGTGTGTGTGTGTGTGTGTGTGTGTGTGTATGGGGGGGGGGGGGGGGGGGTTGTGGACATCAGGGAGCCTGCTGACATTCCCAAACTGTATTCAAGCCATCAAACCACTCTGCAGAGCTCAGAGGCTGCTAAAACACAGCAATGTCCCTTATTCTTTATCATAGTCTTAACTTGGCCTTTTCTACACATTTTTACATTACTATACATGTGTAGCATTAGTGGGATTTATATTGATTTGATTGTGGTTAGTTCATCCAACATTTGTTGTTGTCGTTTAAGCTTAATGACAAAAAAAAATTTCCCTTGGGGTCTGCATTGACCTTTTACATTTCCCACAACATAAACATGTGGCTAAGTGAATGACTGTTTTTTAGGCAATCTATACAGTGCATCTTGATGAGGGACTGTCATGGGTCATGTGAATAAGGCAAGTGACCTTGAATTGGAAGGTGTGGTTCAAGTCCTTGCTGCTGGAAGCATCCATCCTGCTGAGGTGACGTGGGGCAAAAACTACAACCTACCAGCAACTGTAGAGATTTAAAATGCACAGCTACTGAATTACGTCAGAAACCATCGTAGGAAAAAAATAAAGCTGTTTATATCTAAATTCTAAAGTGGCAATAATGCACTTTATTATGTGTAAGATTGCACGTTGCAGTTTTGTTAATTCCAAGATACAATCAGTTATGTTCATGGGATTTAGTATCTGCTAGCTCACCGCCATTACTAAAGAAGCAGAGTTATCCTAGCTCTTTTAAATTCGAGAATTAGATTGTATCTAAACTTGCTGGGTACCGTCATGATTCAGAGCATCTGTTTATATCGTCATGATGTGACCACAACAGGATCTCTGTTGCATTGACCGGGGCCAAAACCAAACTGCTTTTCACAAGAAATGACCCGTCACCAAGTCATTAAGACCAGCCTCCATGTCTGGGTTTGCAGTTGCTGCACTTTGAGGTTCCTGAGGGCTGCCTTAGTGGGTTGCCTGATCCTGTCCAGGGTTAGGAAGGCAGCCTTATAAATATTCCTTCCTAGAGTAGGATGGCCAGCCCCTGCAGGGTGACATGCAGTTTTGGGCCTGTACAGACCAAACTTTCCCTCTCTATGCTAAATTGGGTGGAGTGGCATTGGCTGTGTGACATGTGTCATTAACCTCTTTTATTCAGAGGACAGGCTAAGTATCTGTCCATATATCCAATATACATTTCTCTGTCCACAATTCTCCTCACAACAGACCAGCCTGCACGCTAGCAGCTGGCTTTGTCCTGCTCTATTCTGGAAGTTGTGGTGGACTGGAGTGCAAATCTGTGGTCAACGCTTTGGAGAGTTGACTTGCAAGAATAGAACTAAGTTTGTTTTTTACATGGAGTCAAAATGTAAAAAATTATATTGCACACTGTTGGTTGAAGAGTGTGATAGTCTGCACCTTCAGGAATGAAAAATTGTAATTGTAAATTGTAAATGCACCTCACCTGTAGTGGCTTCTTCTCCAGCACTAAATACAGTTATGCATATTTTTTCCTTGACAATGATGGCTTGGAATGAGGTACTATTTCAGGTTTGACATGAGTGGGGCTGTTGTTTGGTTTGGCAGGCCAGTGCTGTTCTAAGCCAAGCCTGTGTCAGGGGAGCAATGCTGGCTGTGGCCGCTGTGGAGGGATGTTTTCTTCTCCTTCTCTGCACATTGAGCTCTGTGACTGGACAGTGTGAGGCCTTTTCACGTGGACTCACGTAGCCGTTAAGCCTGGGGTCCATTGTGGCCACTGCACGGGCAGCATGCCTCTCCTCATCCCCACCGATTGATCAGCATGCCTGTTTTTCTTTCCCCTGGAGTGGAAAAGCAAACTGGGGCACTTTTGATTCCCCATGCTCTCCAGGCTGCTGCGCAAACTCAAGGGGACATTTGGCCCTGTAAGTTTTATGGGGAAATGTTGGCCGAGAGAGATGGGCCTTTTTTACAAGTTTGTGCTGTTTACGAAGGTGGTTGAGCAGTATGTCAACATTCCAAAAATTGTTGTCAAGGGAACAACCTGTATAACTGCCCCTCAGTGTATTCACGCCAGCAAAAACAGACATGTCAGCATATATTCCCTAAGTTTTTACATAGGACGACGCCTAGCTTTTAGGGTAATGGTTACTAGGACTGCTTTTGTTGGTCATAAATTATAATTGTTAAGCTGGTAGTATGGCATCTGCAGTCAACACTGAAGAATAATTCTGCTACGCTGTCACCATAAATGCTTGCCTTGCTGATATTTTAGATTTCATGACATTCATGTTGAAATAAGGGAATTAAGCCACACTACATCATATTATATTGCATTAAAAGTCATAGTACTATGTTACATATTAGACTTTCTCATGTTAAACTACAGCGTTAAACATTGCGGATGGTTTCTGTCTAATAATTGCAGTTTTTCTGAGCTGTTCAGCTTCTTTTGATTGTTACTCTTTTTTTCTTTTTTTTTTTTTTTTTTAATGCATACGAAAAGAGGCATCTGGGTGACCACAAATTAAAAGTTAAGTCCAGCGATTTTAGTTCACCCATAATAAACTCCAGATGTTTGATGAGCTTGATATGCTCAAGTCGGAGCCTTGTGGGCGATTTAATAGGGATGAAAAATGTGTTACTTGTAGAACCTTTGTGGATAAATAAACACTCAGACTCACATTCATTCTTCACTGTGTGTCTGACTTTTGGTGACAGTGTAGGTAAGCGCCTCCCCCAGACCACCTACGCTACGATCACATGAGACGGCTTTGGCTTCTCTCGGTTTCTGAGAGTGTTCACTGTGCCATTATTTTCTTCACAATTCACACATTCAAGTTTATCCACATTTATCATATGCTGAGCCTCAGGAGTTGTGGACGTTAAACTAAAACTGCAGTACAGATGAAGTGCTACCTGATGTTCTTATTGTCAAGCATGTCTTGGAGCATATACGTGTAAACTATCTGGTGTAACAGGATATCTCCTTTGGCACTGCCATTAAATTAAGACTGGGAATTAGAAATTAAAGTCCAACAGGCAGGATGTTTAAAAAAATAACAATATAATTGTAGATCTGTTATAGCTGACAGTTGCAACAGTGCACAGAGTGATCCACTGTATGCTCACCATCATCCTGTTGTCCTCATCTTGCTGATGTTCATTTTGCCTCTAATCTTGTACATATGGTTTATATCTGGGGTAGTGTGGTGTGTGGCCATGTTGAATGAATGGAGAGAGGGGGCGGTATTTTAGCACTGGCATCATGAAGGTCTGTCACTTTATTCCATGCTATTGAATGCTGCACTATGTAAGCCTGTGCCAAGAATTTATATGTAGAAAGCATTATAGAGGATTGAGAAGATTGAGCTTGACTTCTAAAACTCATTCCATGTAGTGCAATATGAACTGGGTACTATATATGAATAGTTTCACAACCCTATTTTGAAAAAAGCTAAACTGAGCATACCTTAAGGTTAGAAAATAGGATACAGCTTTTATATATCAAATACTCCACTTAAAAAAAACATATGTAGAATATTGGAGATCGACTAATCACTTGAAGCAGGCTCTATTGAATTTGTACCGATTCTATACTCATGAGTCCACTGGTCTAGCTGTATCATTCCAAGCTGCATTTTAAGTCTGAGACCCTCCATAAAGCAGCTGCAGTGGGATAAGAGGCAATAAAAAAAGGTAAAGAATGTTAATGGCATGAATTTTGATATAAAACGATGCCCTGTGTTCAGTAGTAGATTGGGCGATGGTTCATTATTGTGTCCACATTCTGTAACAAATAAAACACGGACATAATTACAAGGCAGGGACCATCAGTGACAGTGGATAACGAGTAGGTTACTGTCAGCCTCAGGTCTTTGCTTAGGACCTCCACCAATGCACATGGCTGGATAAGAAACACTGTACACAGCTCTGATTATTACCCAGCCCAAGATGTCTGGTGTCCCCCGCTTCATTTTAGTTTAGTAGTCATGTCTGTGGTGGAGACAGTGAATAAGCAGTTATATCACTTTCTTACAGCAGCACTAAGTTTCCCAAAATAAGAGCTCCTCTCAGCATCGCTCTTGTGTGCTGCTGGCCCATGCCCTGTAATTGAAGCTGCAGGGTGGTAATGATGATGATGCAGAGTGGCCTGCTTGGAGCCAGACTGAAGGCTCCTCCACTGGCACTGTCCCCAGCTTCTCCCATGGGCATTGATCTGAAACAGCTGCCCTCACTTCAGTTCACCATTTCCTGTTTGTTTGTGTCTTGAAGCAGCAAATCATAGCAGGAGACTTGTTGGTGTTTGTGAGTGATTCTCTTGCATGTTTTGACTGTTTGTCCTCCCTTATTTTTTTTTCCCCCCTCCTGCACCAAGTCTTTCTCAAGCAAAAGCTAGTCAGTCAGCCATCCATTGAAATCAGGTAATTTCAAATTAAGTGTATTTATGCCCCAATTAAAAAAATAAATAAATAAATAAGGGGGAAAATCCTATATGTTTGAAATATTACTTTAATATTAAACCACTAAATAATAATAAAAAAAGGTCACAAAAAACAACCAAGAAAACCCATCAAAACGTTTTGTTTATCAAGATTTTTGGTTGACAGAAGCCAAATTTCATCACAGTTTGATTGAGATCTTGATCAGTTCTGATTGGTGCACAGAAATAGATGACATTGCCTTTTTTCCAACTGAGCCCCACCCACTTGAAACCAGTGAAAAAAGCATAGACAAAATGCTAATTCAGAAATTATATTGAGAAAATGGCTGTTCTGGGCCTTTTTGGGAGCTTTTGTTTGAGTGTTTGCATATAGTCACACATCTTAAGTACAAAATCTTATGTGGCAGACTTCTAAGTTATATATGGTATATATGTTATTTCATATGTAGCTCAAAGCCAGCACAACATACCAATGCCCTGCCCTAATGATCTTTGGTTATGTTGACCATGAATTCCTGATTAGTTCAGTGCATCTTAAACCAGAGCTTCCTCCTTTAGCCAGCCACAAAAACCAGGAAGAAATGAAGATTTTCTCATGTGGTCTCTCCAATCTCTTAACCACGCTCCTAACACAGATAAAAAGGCTTTCCTCTGCTAGCCTGTACCCACCCCAAGTTTGTTTGTGCATGAGACATAGGGGTATTGTTGGCACTGCTATAGTGCAGTTTACTAAAAACATTGCAGCTCTGAGATCAACCGTGTGTAATGGTTTGATGGCTTACAATGGAACAGTGGCGATTTCAGAACAAAGATGTATTGAAGAGTCCAGTTTGAGGCTTTTGCCAGCAGTGCCATGGTTACTGCTATAAAATTCTGGCATCGGATACTGCAGAATGGATGATGGTGATAGGATGTTTTTTTAACTTTCTAAGGTCAAGCTCAATCACAGTTGCATTCTTCCCATCAAAGTGGAGAGCTTTTTTCTCTCTCCTTCCTTTTGTTTTTCTTCATTTCATTGCATTCCTCATGAGCTGTGTTTTTTATCCGTAAATTCTCCTGCTGTTGGAGAGCCTGAAGATCCACACTCAGTAGCCACTCATATAACATAGGTTTGGTTTGAATTAGTGTGGATTCATATGCACATCCTGTGTTGCTTCACTAGGTCTTCCTGAAAGAATCCCTAAAGCATGTATGTCTGTCAGGTATATGCCCTTGAGAATGGTTCACAGCAGGTGAGGACATTGGTGTCTCTATTCTTGTGCTCTGATGATATGGAATATGTGATCATATGAGCCTGCAGTTATTATGCTGGGTTTATCCTAGGAGGAATCACAGGGAGACGTCCCAATGATCGTTTCTGGTAAAGGCTTCCTGGCACGCACCACTAATCTGCCCACTCACTAAGGAAAAAGAAGAGGAAAATTGGACTCAATTGAGAACAGAGACATTGTTCAAAGAGTTGTTGAATTGGAAGCGGGTGCTGGCATCGGACACACGAATCTCTGACTCCGTCAGTGCCACTGTGTCACCATTTAGCTCCAGCATCAGCCCCAGCTTGATTCCCAGACATGTACGGTCAAAGAGCCGGGTGGAGACATTTCTCCCTTGAATCGAGTCTGTTTAGCACTGATGCCAGCTGATGACGGTTGAGGGAGGAAAAACTCACCGAGCTTTATTGTGAAAGCTGTACTCTTGATTTGTCCTTGTTGGCCGTTTGTACTGTTTTCCTGGACTTTGCACAGACCTAAAATAAATTAATAGCTTTGTTCCTCCAGCAAGCTGGAAGCTGTGAAACTGTTTTGAGACTTGTTCCCTCTTTATTCCATTTTTTTTAAAACAAGTCATTTTGTTAGATGAACTATTGCATTTTTACATGAGTATACTTTCTGTTATCAGTAAGTGGTCAGTATTACAGGCGAACATAGTTAAAAACCAGAAAGTGTTGTAGATGAAAAACCATTTGTTTGTTGGGATTCCTGACAGTAAAATTTCCCAAGTTGAGTTATGTGCTGTGCAGACATAGTCCAGGTGTGCTGAGTGTTTAGTGTGAACACGTGTCTGAGGTCAGATGCACTACTCTTTTACTTATCACATAAATAAGTAAAAGAAATCAACCTTTGCACATATTGCTGTAACCACGTGTCGCTGTCTTGGTTTCTGCTAAGAACAGCTACAATTAAAAAAAAAAATATATATCATTGGCTTATCTTTTGAGACCTTAGTTTATGAGTCTCTTGTGTACAGTAGGTCTGTAGCGCCCTCTTGTGTCTTAGGTCAATTATTAATCACTTAACTGAGACTTTGCTCATGGTTTCCTTTCTGTTTGTACAGTAAGTATTCAGTTTTGTTAAATGAGGTTCTCACCATGTGGAACATCTCATTCCATGACGAGGGACACTGTTTATAACTACCACAAATAATTTTTCAGATTTGCACTGCATCTGGAACCTATTGAAGCACTATGCTGGCACTGCCTTTCCCATGAAACTAGCAATGCAGCTAGTGCCAAACATCTGTTGCCACACAATCTATCATCTATCAGCTGAGGGGCTGAAGTACAGCTCTGATTATAAATGTAATCAAGATAAAAAATGGTATTGGAGTTTGCTGTGATTGTTGAAACTGATCTAAAACTGACTCATGCAATAGAAACTTTATTTTAGAGCACAGGGCATCAAATATAAACAGTGACAAATTGTATTGTTTGTTCTGTACTTGAAATTTGAAAGAACTGAAAGAAGGTTTCAGTCAAACGTGATGACAATGAAGTAAACGAGCTCCAGGATTCTGTATGTGGTCTTTCTCCATCTGGAGTTCATCTAAGCTACTGATAAATCACTCCATTTTGATGTTTACTGAATATATCCTACATGCTGGTATGTCAGACTTAGTTTATTCTAGGTTGTCATACAGGACAGTCTCCTCAGATTTAGAGCTTCCAGAACTAGGGACCCTACATCTTTTGAGCACCAATACACTGCTTGGTTGAGCAGTGTTCCAGATACACTGCTGGTGAAAACCTGCCTCTGCACTCCACATACCTCTTTTTGTGACTTTTTTACAGTAACATTGCATCATGGTCTAAGCACTCACACAAGTGTCTCAACTGATTCCTCCTCTCTGAACTGCAAAGTTGGTTTCAGCTGTTGCAGGAAGTTTGACTTTCGTGCTTACTCACTCTCTCTCCCTTTGTTCTGACCTTTCTCTTCCTCCACAGGAGTTCTCCACTTCAGACTACAGAAATAACTCTGTTTCCAGCAGAACCCCTACCCCACCAGGACGCTACTCACCCCATAGTCCCATTGATCGGGATGTACCCATGTCTCCCCGACGCAGGTAAACAGCAGTTGCATCGCAAATGCCAGCATTGTATTAAAACATGTAGCAACACCATAGTAGTTGTTTCTGTTGCAATGAAACGACAGTGGTTTGAAGCAGAACTACGTTACAAATATAACCAAACTGAATTATTCCTTATTAGGGACTGGGGGGAAGGTAACTTCAGGTATAACCCTGGGTTTTCAAGGTTATGATGGTGGTTCAAGCACCGCCCACTGACGAATCAGTTGTCTTGGAAAATGGCATCACCACGCGTACAAGTTCCTGTGTAGCTTGGTACGCAGATCGTGAGACGTGTTCTTAAACGGGCAAGAGTGTTCAGAAACCAACAAATCCCTTGGCTTCCCTGATGTTTTTTTTAATGAGTGACCCTCATTATTGCAGAGGGCCACTGCAGTAGGAGTGTATTTCTGTGATAGTGGGCCCCCTCCTGTCTTCATTTAGTTTTTTTCCGCTGACTGCAGTAATGTCAAAGGCATTTCACTCTGCTTTCCTAAAACAATATCATCCTACAACAGAGACTGATTAAAGCACCAAAGCCTTGGACTTGTTGTACTTATAAGATGTAAAAGTAAGACTACTTACCACCTTGAATGATGATTTTACATTTCTTTTTTCCATTTTACACTGCCAGGGTTGCAGCTAAAAGAATAAGGCTAAAACTGTCATACACACTATAAGAATACATTTAAGCGATGCAGTAATTTGATGCAATATACAAATATATTTCTAGTCAGATCTACTTGTGCTGTAAGGATAGGATAGCAGTGATATTCTATGCCTATGAGCCTATATAAACCTGGATTATGTGTTTAACTTCTTTGTAATTGTCTGAGATCATATATATTATGATATTATTAGGTTGCTCTTGGTTTGTAAAATATGCCACTCTGCTGCCGGTACATTAGTCCATGTTTGCGATTGGTCATATTCTGCAAACAACGCTCTTTGATATGAACGCACTAGGGAAAATTTGGGTTTTCTTACCACCGTCATGTGACTACTTGGTGGGGTACATACACACACACAAACACGCACACATATATATTTTTTTTCTTTTTAATTATATATAATATATAATAAAATATATATAATATATTTAATATATATTTTATAGATTAATATATGTATGTGTGTATGTATGTGTGTGTTGGATTGCATAATGTATCAGTAGTTACAATATTGCTGCATTTTCCAAATTTGGAATTTAACTGAGCGGCCAGTCTCCACTAGAAACATTCCTATGTATATTTGTAATTATTTTTTCCTCCTTTCACAGTTGTGGAAAAGCAATTGAAAGTGTAAATGGACTGAAAAGTCTGTTAGTCAGCTTGTGAATTCACTACTGTCTTGCAGCTGACTTTTGGTGCTTAGAGCTATTTGCAGCTGCTCTCTGAGTCAGCGACTACATATGAATTTTCAGCCTTTGGGAAACACTATATTGAGTCCACCACCTGCACTTTAGTTTGCTTTTTCCCGCGCTGCCTGCATCACTCTGAGATGATGTAGCTTTAATTTGACGCACTTTATTGTGTGCAGGTGCTGAATATTCTTTGGATTCACTGAGACTCAGCAGTGTATTTTGTCTCAGCAGAAAGAAAATTTTCTTTTGGTCTCTCGCATAATCCTTTGTGTCCACTTTCTCTGCTGGAGAGCCTGGTGCCTGTGTTTCCACAGTGCAGGATGGTTGACTTTGGCCCCAGTTCCCTCCTGGGTAACCACGTCTAGTGATATGACGTGTCAGCAACCTCAGTCATATCCAAGCACCCCATATTGCCAAAAAAGTCTGATTTTACCTCTCCCCCTGATTGGCCTCCTGTCTGGAGCCCCCATTCTGCACAGCAAGCCTCTCCCTGTTCCTCCCCAGCCAATCGCAGACTCAGTGACACCCATTTACCCACCCCTTTATGTCGCATGCCCAATGAGTTTCAGCCCAGGGGCACACCTTTCAGTCAGACTCTTGTTTTTCTGTCTTTTCTGGTTTAGATAGAGGTGTTTGTTCGGCATCTGAGTGTGTGTGCTAGTACTGTCTTTTTATTCTCTCTGTTCTGAGTTACTCTAGTAGTTTTAGAAATAATAGGACTGTTACAGTGAGGATTAGTTGACTTCCCTCTCTTTTGTTCTCTTTCTTTTTGAGGTGAGTTTTGTCATTTTGATCTCTTTTTGTCAGGAGGTTCTGATTTTGGTCTAGGAAGCCGGATTCAGAAATGTGGTTGGAATTTAGCCCTGTGATCCTAGATGTGTTTTGGCTACACACATTCCGAGTCCCTGCTATGACTAGATTGCTATCTTTGCTCCCCTTTGCCAAGTCGTGGTATGGAGACCAACAACACATTTGTCTTTAGATGCAGACATTGTATAGATGTGAGAACATTTGAAAGGACAATTCCCAGATGACAAACTAGTCTGAAGTTCTCTCATACTTCCTACACGCTTCCCCTGTAAGTCTGTGCACTCAACTGCTTGCCCAGATTCATGTCGTTCTCTCTGACCATCATTTTTGTTTGTTTTTTATCCAATTTGACCTAGACTTTCCATTTTTTTTTTTTTGCGATTACATGTCACAGGGGATGGTGAGCGAAGCAAAGAGGGGAAATAGATTGATGAGGGTGGAGCACAGCATGAGGAGAACTTGGAGGGTGAGCTTTAGAGGTCTGTTTTCAATTTGAACCATGTTCAGTGATGCAGAGGAAAGGGTCTGAGCATTTGTTTCAGTCGCATATTTGTTGTCTCGTCTGTTTGCTATCTCCTGTTTCAGTCATGATCCTTTATGAGAGCGACGAGTAAACCCATCAAATAAGAAAATTGCTCATTGGAATTAATATAAAATTTTGACTACAAGGTTTACGTGCTTATTTTGGGCTTTGCAAGACCTAAAAGTCCTTTTCATGCAGAGTCCCCCAATTTTAGGAGAATGGAGCAGGACAGTGATCCTAAACATTAAACCAAAGCAACCAGGGAGCTTTTTATTATTTTTTTTCCTGGCCAAACAGTTACATTTTCTTGAGTGTCCAAGATCATCACCTGACCTTAGTTCCAAATAAGCAAGTGTTTCACAGACTTGAGGCGAAAGCCTGAAACAAGCAAGAAGGGAAGATTGCTGCATTACAAAACTGGCAGAGCACCACCACGAGAAAAGCCAAGTATTTGCTGATGGCCGCAGTTCATAAATACCATAGACTACAAAGGGTTTGACACCAAATATTTGACCCAACAACTTAATCATTATTGTTAAAGTTCATGGTAATTTGATAGGATGACTTATGATTCCAGTAAACTAAGGGATAGTGTGTAAAACGTACTCTTAATTCCTACACTATTTGCCCAAACCAAAACTTATACTTGTGTGCACTGTATAATTTTTAACTTCATAATCATTGTTTTACTTTAGATACAGTATGCAGGAGTACAGAGCAAACACAACAATATAACAAAATTCAAGGCCTCATAGTTCTGTGATAGTAAGAGGTTTACACCTACATGTTAAATCACAGTAGCCAACGGTTTTCATTGATGAAGTTGAGGTCTTTGTCATTGAGCAGATTCCTCACAGCACAGGTGTCTGTCAAACAGTAAATATTTGGGAAAAGGTTTGTTGTACGTGACAACAGGCGGGGCAGACAGTCAGGTTAAGATAACTGACTCTGGCTGACAGGTTAGCTCCAGGTGGAAGGCCTCAAACCACACCTGGCCCAGCTAGTGTTTCTGACTAGCCAGTTCCTACTGACAGCAAACACTCGGCAGCTCCCTCCAGAGAAACGCACTGACGCAAGGACATACTTTGTGTCTTTGTGTTTCTCCAAACTTATCTGTACATCTGTCAGTCCAGATTTGAATGCATGTGTGTCTTCAGGAAGGGGCAGGGAGGGATCGGCATTCAACCACACACATGCTGTAAAAAGTACACGCTTTTCCACCACACTAGAGGTAAAGAATTTGCTTGTAAAGTGAGCCACTTTTCTTTTTGCTAATTGCTCAATGAGCTTACAGTATAGACTACCCCTAGGTGAAAGTTTCCTCTCCTCTCCCTTTGCTTCTATGCATTGACTGGTTAGAAATGGCCACAAGGTGTATGCTGTTTCTTGGGGGTTTTTTTTGATTTTTTGTTTTTTTTTGTGGACTATTAGTTCACAGTACAAAGCTCATGTCAGTTATTTTATATCGGGCCTTGTGTCGGATAAAGGGCTTTCTAACTACTTAACATAATCAGGGTTGCTGAAAAGGCTTCACTTTTATTACTTTTCATCAGAAAAGATACACATGCTATATAGCTTCCAATGTAAGCCTAATGGCCCCTTTTGTTTTTACTTTGGGGCTGTTTTTTGATTTAAAACAGTGCCTCTTGTAAGGGGATAGCAGGGCTATCCTGTTGTGCATGTGACGTGCGATTGGACTCTGTTTGGCCTCTTGCCTGTAGTGTGCAATCTAGACTTCATGCTTGGAGGTCAAAATCTCAAAGCCAGCTGCTGCCCCTTCCTTCATTTCCTCTGGATTCAGTTAAAGCAAACTCGCAGGTCTTTCATAAACGTAAATTCGCAACTGAAAACATCTCAAAGAGTTTGACCCACAGTATGATTTCAGTGAACATGATAACCTAAGATATGTTTTTTAATTTCTTCTTTCTACAGCAGTTCGAGCTCTGACTTTGCCATGCAGAGGTTTGACAGGGACTCTGAGGTTTACAAGATGATCCAGGAGAACAAGGAGTCCCGCACGGCGCCTCGTCAGTCCAACACCTTTAAAATGCTGCAAGAGGTCCTGGAGAATGATGAGAAAGGTTAGGAGCACTCTGCAACAAGTGTGCACAATTTGAAAAAGAAAAATCTGGGTCTGTTTCACTTGTCACAATTGGACATGAATTAGTGAATGCGCAAACATGGCCTAAATAATTTTAACAAAACTTTTTGTGGTGTGAAATGGATGATGTTAAACTTAAGTGGGTTCAGTGTGTTCCTAATTAAAATTTACAACTTTGAACAGGATAAACAGTTTTAAGAAAATGGTTGGAACATGAAAAATATTACATGGAGGGGCCGAGGAAGTCAGACTGCATACATCTTACAGATTCATATCAGGGGTTTCTTTCACGATATGTTTATGTCAAATGCAACATAACTGTACGAGATGATGTAAGTTGTTTGCTGGCTGCATGTCCATATTGAAATCATCTCAAGTGCACATCATGCAGAACAAATGGATGTGAGTTACTGAATAGTGACTTCCATATGGTCATCACCTGTGTTGGATGGAGAGAACAGCCCTCCAGTGTGCAGTTCATAATGTGAGCAACACACCATGGAATGCATCTGTTCTCCTTTTCCCCCTTTGCTTTGATAAATGTCAGGGAAAATAAATCCAGATAGTAATAACATTCTTTAATGACGTGATAAGGACCAACGTGTGGAAACCCATTTCATGAAGTGTGGCCCATGGGTGATGAGCTAGTGAAGAGTGGGAAACACAGACAAGCTCAAATGACAGAGGGCAGTAAAGGAAAAATGTGTTGATGTGCACGGAGACACAAGCCTGTCAGAACATCCCCATGAGCAGCTGTGATCATGTGTGTGTTTTACTCTAGAGGCTGCCCTGCGGTTTCCAGGGAAACTTTCCCCCAATGCCCCCAAACCGAGCACATCAGTGGGAGGAGTCAGCAAATATCACTCCTGTGAGAAATGTGGCACCAGCATTGTGTAAGTCTTCCAATCACCTGCTGTTACACGCTCACACATAGGTGTAGGAGTTATTCCACTGATAATTTTCCCTTGAGTAAAAGATGCTCCAGATATGGAGTTTGATATTACGTGTGTGTGGGTGGTGAGTGTTAATAATTGAGTGTATAGCTGAGTTTTATTTCACTGCAAATGGGGTAGTTTTACTTCTTTCTAAAGCAGATCAGATGTTTGATTTATTTGATCTAAGTATCATGATACAGATAGATTATTTGCCTCACTTGTCAGAACAGAAAAACTACATTAGAATAAAATTGTATCACCACAATGCCAATGCATTTCTTTATTTAAAAGAGTAATGGTAAACAAGGCTTGAAGTCGCATTTCTAATAGATATGATATGAATGTGCTAATGATTTAGCTTTGGTGTAAACTTGTCACCTTTTCTTTAGGAAACACATTAAACCGTTGTTTGTCTCTGCAGATCTCTGCAGCTCTCAAGCCAATTTGTGTTGGAAATGAGGGAAATCCTTTTTCGCTATTGATGGACGGACTAATATGTTTGTCTGGTCTCTCTGACTTCATTGATCTTTCCACAGCACACAGGCTGTGCGCATCACGGACGACCGTTTCCGCCACCCAGAGTGTTACACCTGCACGGATTGCGGTCTTAACCTTAGGATGAGAGGTCACTTTTGGGTTGGAGATGTGATGTACTGTGAGAAGCACGCCAAACAGAGGTACCAAGGCCCAGGTAGTTCCCCCCAGGCCACCATGTCCCCCCGCCAATGAGCATGCCACTCCACATCTGTCCTGCTCGGGATGTAGAGTGCTGCTTGTCTGCTTGAAGATCCACCTCATCTGACTCAGTTTATAGACCTTGGGATGGGGTGTGGAGGTGGACACTGATCAGTGATATGGAGGAAGATGTTCTTTTCTGATCACATTAACTATATTTTGCAATATTATGATTCACTTTCTTGCCTTTCTTATAATTGTATCAGAATTGGGGCTTTGTTTTTCATAAGGCCCAGCCTCCAAAGTCTCTTTAGGTTAATCTTAGCTCTATTGATGCACAGCTGCCATGGACTCAAGCCACATTACATTGTACTAAGGCCAGATTTACATAACAACAATGCTTTAGACAAAATCAGCAGGACTGGCTCTGTCTCTGAGTATGCGGATAATCATTTGAATCTCCTGCTGACAAAGGGACCAAAATCTCACCTACACTGCATGACATTTAAAAAAAAAATGTACTGTACACAGGCAGTGATCTGTGTGTGGGTGTGTATGGGTGCATGCTTTCACATGCAGAAGTGTGGCAGCTTCTGCATGCCTTCAATGCATCTGTGTGTGTGTGTGTGTGTGTGTGTGTGTGTGTGTGTGTGTGTGTGTGTGTGCGTGCGTGCGTGCGTGCGCATGAGCAAGAAGCGATAGAAGGGAAGGGAGGTTCGTTATTAGACATAAAGGAGTTTGTGAAATTTGCGCCACAGTTAGGCCACAAGCCCTGGAGTTTTTCTGTATTTCTTTTGTAAGCAGAATTTCTGAGTAAAAATTATGAAAATAATGCATATATGCTGACATGTTTGGCTGTTTTGATGCTTATGAGGGACTATAGATTCATTCAATATACAATATTTTTGATGTTTTGTGATTGAACTGTATTCTATAATATAAACAATTTAAAATGCATAATGTATGCACAGGACATTTAGTGTGAAAAGAACTGACGATACTACACTTTTCCAGTTACAGCAGTGCACAGAGCTACACTAATGTTCACAATTTCATGTGGCACTTAATAAAATCGCACAACCTAAAGCGTCCTCAGTGATCATGATTGTGTTGAAATAATGTCAAGTAGTGTTTAGAGAGAAAATATCTTAATAGCTTATCACGGTTTCTTTACTTTTTGGTGATGTCCTTCCTGTTTTGTTTTTTTTTTTGGGGGGGGGGTTTGTTGTTTTTTTTTTTAAATTAACAAACTTTACAAACTTCACATTAGTATCATCTGCAGAGGTGAGATGGGTTTTTCTTTTTTTTTTCTCTTATGTAGAAATATGGCACGTTAAATAAAATACATAACACAAGTGATATATAGGTAAATAGTTTCCTGTATGTAACAATGCTTACAATGCTTATGTAATAAAACAAGGTTTTTTTTAATATATATCTATATCTATATAGATATATAGATAGATATATATAATTATTATTTTAAAAAAAATCTCTTATCAGTGTAACTAAGTCCATTAATGATGACTCTATTCCACCATGGTGTCTCAGTAAGTCAGCATGTAAACTATTAAATTATTAGTTGTGTTTTTATGTGATTTTCCTGCTATAACTTGCCAAAACATCAGCCATGAAAATGGCCTATTTGCAATATATATCATTAAATTAATATCCATATCCTACTTCACCTAGGTGTTTAGATATATAAAAATACATGTGAAAGATGACTTTATACATGAATTCCACTTTTGGGATAAAAATAGGCATGCAAATGAATCCCTTTTTTAGTAATGTTGGGAGACCTATTAGTTAATGAGCATAGCATGAAGTTTCTTACTGGTGTTTATTTTGGGATCCCTGGTGTAGTGGTACACTAATGCCCTCCATTTAACCGCACATTTAACATATTCCACAAGGACTTTTAGACTTCCAAGACCTACATTACACAACCTACACAGTGCTCTTTCTTTGTGACTGGATTCTCAGTTCATCGTTCACATGAGAGGATTTGTCATTCGGACAATTGAGACCATATGAATGACAGCTGGATGGAGTTAACTGCGTTAAAATATGGGGAACAGCCACTGTTCACTGCTCACGGAAGACAGTCTTGACAAGTAGGGCGTCACCCAAACATGACAGGCCATGCAGCATTTTAGCATGGTGACTTAGACCTTGGACTGCCTATAAGAGGCTCTCAATGTGAAACAGACCATAATAAACAGCACCCTGGGGTGTCCAACTGTTCTGTCACTCTTGAAATATCCAGGATGTAAGCCGGTGTTAATTTACAGGTTTTCCATAGTGTACATAAAATATGACCCTGATTGAAAAGATCATTTTAGTAATATTTATGTAATTCCCTTTGCTAACCGGAAGAGGGCAGCATTACAATTCTTTTAAATGTGTCTTGACTTCAGCTAAGGGCAGGAAGTGAGGGTGCAAAAGTAGAACCACTACTGCAGCATTACTTCAGTTACATGTGTATCAAGACTTTGATCTGTATTTTTGTAGAATCTTTGCACAGAAATACATTTACGGTTTAGATATAAAAGCTAATTTAATTACCACTGTGGAGAAATGTGATAATAGGTCTTAGGTTTACATAAACCTGAAGTTTACAAAGCACATAGATAAAAGTTATGATTGGGAAGAACAGGTAAGTGTACAGATTACATATTTTTTCATAGTTTTTACACTATTAAGTGCTACCTTAAATATGGATTGCAAAATATTTTTGTATTTCATAAACATGCAATAATTTACCAACATAAAATCATAAAAGCAATTCTGCAATATTTATACTCGATTAACTGGATAAACTATTGGAATTGACACCATTGCTGGCACATCTACTACTGCTAACAATAATTCGTAATGATGGAAAAAGGTATTTAGTGCTGAAACATCACTGCATGTGATGTTTCGATAATCCCATAAATTGTGGAAGCAGTGGGTTTAATGTCCCCATAAATCTGTAAATAAAACCATGCGTCCAGGAAAGGCGCATAACCATAGGGTTGATGGCAGACTGACAGAGCGGCACAGAGAGGGTGGACCTTCTGTGTGCTGCTCTTCACACCACTAGATGTCATGGGCTGCTCAAGAAAGAATCCACTACTGATAAGGGCCTTACAGAGGGCCTGATGTTCACATCACCGCTGGAAGTTTTCTTTTGTTTATCCGCTGGCAGAAACATCAGCCTGAGCTATGCCTCAGTCCAAGCACTCACTTGGTCTGCTTCCTACCTCTGATTGTGCCGAAAACCCCGTTGTTTTAAGATGTTTCTGCTCTAGCGTGCGTTTTTGGAGGACAACAGGAACATGCCCGAGAGGAATCATCAAACAGCCGTCTCACGTATTGTCTGTCGTCTCTCGTATCATCTGTCATGCATCACAAAAGCTTGCGTAACTTCCACCAAATCTCCCCTAAGACATTATCTCAGTTTTACTTTTGGGCCTTCAAGCAATCTCTGCGTTCCACCTTCCCATGCTGATGTTTTCCCCTTTCTCAATACCCTACCTGGAATGGAGTCCAGATGTGGAACAGGGAGAAGGAGAGATTGCTTGCTTGGCTATAAGGAGCGAGGGGGGCTGTGGGGAGCATAGAGAGAAAATGTTGGAACGACATTAAAGTTTGTCTGGATGCCATTAAGTACAATTTGATGTAATGTGCAGTTTGGAACGTGACATTTTAAATGGAAACTGTGCTCTCCAGATGAGAGAGATCTGGGCCTTGTGGAGTTGGAGGGGGGTGTTGTACTTGAAGCCTTATTTAACAGCTTGGATAAACAGTCCTCTGTTTTGTTGCTGAGCAGGCGCCCATCCACTCCTTATGCTTTCCTTCCATAATCATGCTGGCTTTCTGAGCCTGCTCCAGTGTACAGTATCATATACAGGAATAACAAACCCAGGGACCACTGTGTGGGTCAGAGCACAGTGCACCATTATACTGCTGGGCATGCTCGCATGACTGAGGTGCCTGCAGTTTGGATATGTCTGCGAGTACATGTCAAGCCCAATTGCATAAAGTCCCTTTTCAAAACCCCTCCTGCTTCACCTTCTCATATTTTGAAATATTCTCCAGATATCAATCGCCACGGTCTCCGTCCTCCCAGGGCCTCTCATATATCAAAAAGTATTTTTAAAACAGAAATACATCACTGTGTTTTCGGAACTTTCCATACACACCGGCGGCAAAAATGTGAAAAGGAGACCTTGAGGAAGTTTATGATCCTCTGTATTTTTTTGGATTGTACATGATTCTTTGGGGGGGATGTCATATTTTAAAAATGACCTTTCAAGAAAAGATTCAAGTTTTTGTTTTTGAATTATTTTCTCTTAGATCATCTCTAAATTGAGGCATTTGGCTTGTGCATGTATCAACATGCAGTTGATCCGCTAACTCAAATATATGTACTTTAGCTGCAAGGACTAATTTGCATCAGAGACGAGGTTCCTGTCATTGAACCAGCTCCTCTGCAACAAACGCCATCACCACATAAAGCCTTTCATTAAGAATCTGTATATTGTTGTTGAATGGGTGGCTTGCTGTTGCCCATGACCTCCAAGTGGACTTGAAAATAACCTATGACAAAAATAAATCACAAATTCAGATCACAGAGTTGTCAATCACAATATGACAGTCAGCCTCAGTACATCTTCAAGCTCTTATCAAACTCTCTTGTGCTACCGTAACTTTCTTTGCAGTAACAATACAGAATTTACTGAAGTGTATCTATAAAGGTCTTTACTAGCTCTCCTTCCTGTTGATTGAATGAAAAGCCTTTGATCCGCTGAAACACACAATACACAAGAGGCCTTCAGCGCTCATTCATAACTTCAGTCCTCTCTCCCGATGCAGGCGCTCATTGAATTCAAGACCTTCCTGTCTTCTACAGTCTGGATGGAAACAGCTAATTCAGATGAAAAAGCCGCAAAACAACAGCAATATAGCAGTGAATGAATTAATGTGCCATAAACTCTCCCGTTATTTTATCAAATAGGATCGTTTTTTATCAGCCTTATTACTTTTATCTCAGTCTTTGAACCATGATGTTTTCCTTTAGGACAGTATAGGGTCTGAAAGTGGTTTCTTAGTTCATGTCACCTGCAGTGTGATGACTTGAAAAAAAAAACAACAAACCTTACGAGCTCTTTTTGTTTACAAATTAAACAATAAAGGAGGAAATGGAAATTGTTTGTTTGTTTTTATTTAAAAAAAAGGCAAAAGAACTAGCGTCATTTGTATCGTTTTATCTGCGCTGGCGCAGTCGACCCACTGGACTGTGCCAAGGAGTCTGATGTCGGTGCGCGTCGTGGGTTTAGGCGGGTTAAACCCACGGTCCCGTGTGAAACCTCCCCCGCGCTGGGCTGGATGCGCTAGGACCGCGGGGACCAGAGCGCGGACGGAGACGGGACGGGCGCACTCGGGGCTGTAACTAAATGAGTCTGAGTGTGACAGAGGCGAGCAGGCGAAAACCGCTGGATTCGGGGGAATTACACGGGAGCCCATCAAAGCCGGCTCGCCTTTTGTCTGGATGGATAGTTTCTCTTCCCTCCCGCTCTATTACCATTTGCGCTTATGATATATATAAAAAAAAAAAATCTACGGAGACCTCCGGGGATCGGTGGAGCACTGAGGAAAAAGTTTTAACGGCGGAGAGACAACTGACAAAAGACTGAGAATATACTTTTCCCTTTACTTAATCCGAAAAGAAAAAAGAAAAAGAAAAGATATGACAGCGCGGCTCTGGCTGCTCAGTCGCGAGTCACATCGACCCTTGGATTAATTTTTAAAGGACGGGATAACGGTAATGTGGACATTCCCACGTCTCCTAAAGTGATGTGAATCTCCTCTGAGGTAGTTCATACGACCACCAGGTCGCTATAACAGAGTCCTGCGTCCGGCTGACGGCGCTGAGGACATTTGGATGGACACGCACACGTCCCTCGGATTAATTAACCATCTGGACCAACGGGAGCCGCGCGCCCGGGCTGCCATGACATAACGAGACACTCGGAAAATCAGCGGCGCTGAATATTTCTGGGATGACCGGATGATGTGGGTTCACTGCTGAGCGGAGGATCACCACATTCACCATTCATTCAAAACCCGAGAGATATTTTCCGCGTCTCCCCGCCGCCCCTGCGCCCTCCGAAGAAGCTCCATGGTGGAGATATGGGATGACTGGAGGCGGGGGTGCAGCTGAGGTGAGATCCGGCCGAAGGACAATGTTTGCGCCCGGCGTTGGCATCTCTCTGCTGCGGGCGCGTCTGGTACTGATGCTGCTCCTGCTGTCCGCCTCCGAGCCGAGGCCCTCCCAGGCTTGTCCCAGGCTGCTCGCATCCACCAGCGGCTGCAGCTGCACGGACGAGCGGTCCAAAGCGCACGGCGTCCCGGCTTCAGGCAGAAGGGTCAGCTGCAGCAAGGAGGAGCTGACTGAACCTCCGGATCCCAGCCTGCTCCCCAACAGGACGGTCACCCTGTGAGTCTGACAAGCTTAATGTGACATCCGAACTAGTGACACGTAACTACACTATGACTGTGTTCATCCCGCTGTGGCCTATTGTGACACTGAGTGTTGAGATGACACGGTGACCTTAAATCATCTAGTAATATATGTCCCCTGCCTTCAACACACTATACCTTCAATATCCCATAAGGATTTTTTGGAGGCAAGCGTGCTCCACTACAAGCAGATGTAGCTTTAGCCCCAGTTACAGTCAGTCTGATCTGTAATTGGCTGAGGAGCCACAGTGTTTCCCTGTCATATTATAGGTTTTAACTATCGATTTCTCGGTTTTAATGGTGTGATTCACGTAAAAATACATAGTATGGGGAAAAAAAACAACAATAGCGCCGCACAAGGTTCAGTATTCTGATGAGGCCCGCACGCTCACACTCAAGACTCTGACCCCATGAACTTAGTTTTAACTGTATTGAGGTATTGGTGTAGTAATAAGGCTTGTTAGGTCAGAAGTTTACATCTTGATCTAGTTTAACTCTGTAGTGGTGGGCTGGGCGAATGCCTCTCTGTAGAGCATTAAGAAGATCACTGAGAGGGCAGACTGACTGTAGCCATCATCATGGCCCAGCCTCTTTGACACAACTCTGTCACTTTAAATTTGACTCTGACCCAGCCGGGCTCCCAGGGTTCAGCCCCCTCTTTCTGCCTCCGCCAGCACCCTGTGCACATAGTCCAGCTGACTTGTCCTGCCATAAACAAAAACAACATTTTTGTTATTATAAATCAAACTCTGTGCTTTGTAGGTGGGTTGCTGCCTACTTTTAATACCACAACCCCTTGTCTTACAATCACCTTCTGGTGAGGACAGCCGACACCAAAACCGTTGGGTGAGAACCAGACAGCAATAATTCGGGGTCAGTTTAGTTTGATACTTTTTTTTTTAAATTATGAAGCAATTATTTGTGTGTTCTGTTTGGATAAAACTTGAAAAGGCCACATCATGGGCCAAAACATACTATCTTTCATGATGGATGTGCCACCAATCTATCGATGACACATTTGTGGGTGGTGTTTTTGCTCAGTTGTAATGCAAACAACATTTTCTTCACAGCTGCACAGACTTTCTAAAGACATTGCTCATTCCCACAGTATGTTACTGTGTCTGTGCTCTGACCCAGTGGGAAAAATGCTAGCTGCACATGGGCACAGTTAAAAAAAAAAAAAAACATGTTCAACTACCCTAATGCAGTGAGCATATGAGGTAAAGTAAGGGGATTTATGCCCCAGGAGAGCCAAAGCCAGCCAGCAGCCCATTTATAGGGCCTTATGTATCTTAATAAAAGCAGGATAAACATCTGGGTAACACATTGCTGAAAAACCAGAGGGAAAAATGGCTTGGGTGGCAGTGGTTGAGGTGATTGAGGATAATCTTACATCCCTGCACCTACTAATTTTGGTTGACTTGCTTTTGTACAGATGTTTAGCATTCTGTGACAGTATTATGAGTCTCTGTGCGACGAGCTACAATTCCAGCCATAATCCGCCACTTTCTTCACCTTGTCTTGAGAACTCTGGTTTCTGGGAAGTTCATTTTCCTGAAGATTCAGTGAGTTCCTCAAGCACCCATGCTTCAATCGTTGCTCACGACATTAGCTCCAGATGTGGAATGTGAGAACTTGTGTTGATTTTCATGTTATTTCTGACATTCCTCAGTCCGCTCAGAGACTACAGACAGTATCCTAGGTGCAGCGGGGGAGCTTTCTCCATGGCCTACACCACCTCATCCCCTCCCCACAATCGAACGGCCTGACAGCCAGCCCTGCTGCCCCCTCTCTTGGGGCAGCCTGGAAGAATGCTCTCCTCCATGCTGAGCAGGCAAAGGCTGGAGGACACCAGGCCAATGGCTTCCGGGGCCGGCTGCTACATGTAATGCACAACAGCTGGCCCCTGTGAACATTCCAGCTGAAGCCCCTCAGCCTCATGGGAAATCCCAATGGAGATTTGTTTATTAAAACTATTGGTTGGCTGTTTGTTGTTCCTGCCAGTCAATAAGGGGTTACCAGTCACCCCAGCGTTATCACCTCCTTCTTTGGCTTCTCAATGCACTACTGCTGCACTTTGATTACATTGCTGTGTGTCGCGTAATACACCATTTCTATAAACTCACACTAATGACTGGTTTAATGATGCATTATGTTAGTCTCAGTCTTCTTCCACAAACTCTAGTCATCTGCCCCACTTTCCCTCTTTTCCCTATCTCCAGCTGCCCATTTCCCTCTCCTTCCCACCCCCTCTCTCATGAGTTCATCCACACTCAGTAACTCTCAACCTAAATATTTAGTCGTCTTGGTAGGAAACTGCCATGTCCAAACTCTTTCCAGATGTGAGCCTGTGCAGGCTTGTGTTTAGGCCTAATTATGCACGGCTGCGAAGGAGCTGGATCACTGGGAGAGGAAGAGGAACGGAAGGGTAGAGAGGGGAAAACAGATAAGCGAAAAGTGCCGTTATTGTGGAGAAAGTAGGAATAAATGACGGAAGTTGAAAAAAGGCTGAAGTGAAGGAGAAAGTTGAACATGAAGAGTAGGAGAAGAGGGAAGAGGGAACCGAGAGGGGAACAAAAAAAAAAGGGGAGCAGAGAGAAGATGGAGGAGGGAGAGGAGAAGCTTGGCAGGCGGTTCAGAGGGATGTGCCCCTGGAGACTGAAAACTCCCCATCCCCTGACTAACAGATCTTCGACACTGGGGTTAAAGGGAGGAGGAGGAGGCAAGACTCCTCAGTGTAGCAACATAGCTTCACTTCCAAAGCACTGCTCTATGTCACTATTATTATTAGTCTTCTGAAAGAGTGTGAAAGAGGGACTTTTGTTGTTTTGGTGGTGAAAAAAAAAATCTCTGCCTGCAGATGGATATGTATTATTCACATTCCGGCTATAGCCCCAAAACAGAGCAATAGTTCCTGTCTCAGGGTTGTGTGGTGGCTTCTGTGCCTGTTATAATGCTTTAATGGATAACAGACACATGAAGGATTGTACAGTGGCAGTCAATGTGTGAATGTGCTGGTGCTTCATTGCCTGTGGTTTTTCCCCAAGTCAAAACCATACTCTTCTCTTCCCTTGGTGTATTTTGCTGTCAGCATCATTGTCAGTGACTGATGGCTCTTGCTCAGTGGGTGCCAGCCTGGATGAGTGGGCACACACGTGCTCAGGATGTGGGGTGAGCATCACTTGCCTGATGCCCCTTCACCTAACACCTGCAAGACAGTTGGTCCCTGGATTATTGCACTTGGGCCCAGTATGTCAAAGTTGCTGGCTCGTAGTCAGGGATTTAAGATAAAAAAATTCCAACTTGGGTGTTGATATTTCAATCGATATAGGTCATCGTTGTAAATGAACAGTTGTAAAAGTTCCTGCTTATACCAGGGGGTGGCAGTTGTTGCTGAACAAAGGCCTGATCTTAGTTTTAGCTTGCACTTTAAAGCACTAGTTAATACTATTACTTGCTTTCTCGCATATAGTCATATGAGAACATTGATGCCGCTTTCGTGTCTGTACACTAACTCTGAAGCTACAGGTAGCAGCCATTTAGTGTAGTTTAGCATAAAGACTGGAAACTTGGTGAAACAGTTGGCTTGCTCTGGCCAAAGGTAACAAATCACCTCACCAGTTACTGTAAAGCTCACTAGTGAACTCGTAGCTATAGCTTCATATTGAATGGAAAGACTGTTCTTCTCATCTAACTCTCAGCATTAAAGAGAATAAGTTATTGTCCCATAATGTAGAACCACCGATCTGCCACTGTAGAAGCTGTGGAGGTTGAATGTTCTTATTTAAAAGCAGAATCTTAACCCCACACTTGTCTGGTTCCTCTGTGTCCGTCTTTGGTTCCTTTTAACCAACCATCATATGCAATCTGTTGTTTATCTGTTCATTCATAGCTAATTCACTTCAACAGTATCATTGACTACAGTATGAGTCTGAGTTGGCCTTTAATCATCATTTTATGTTGTGAGTCACATTTTCAGTCTGTCACTTGTGGCCCATGTGTGGATGGATACCAAAGGGCCAGCAGATGCACTGGTGGTTTATGCTGGGTCTGTGAGTCAGCATGTGCTGAGACAGGACAATGTCGATGGAACGTCCCAAACAGTCATCCTGGCAGCAGGGAGGATTCCAATAGCTGAATGAGCACCGGACCCCAGGCATTCCTGCAGGGATAGGGTTTATTTATATGGGGAAAGGTGTTGAGTGGAGGCGGAGTGGGCTCTCCTCCTCACATGTTAGGTGGGGCAGTGGTCAGCAATAAATCAAAGCAGCAAACAAAGGTCTCACACTGGATACTCGGGGCTTTATACTAAGCTACAGCACCTGCCAATGCCACACAAGCCTCGGATTTTATCATGCCCGCACAAGTCAAGCTAACATGAGCTGAGTGGGACATCTCTGCACGCCTACTGTGCTGTACTGTAGCCGTTCACCAGCTTGGAAAATAAATGTGTATTTCACTTATCACCTTGTTGAGTTTGTTGATTAAAAGGCGGTGATATTTCCAAACTTGGCAAAAGAATTGACATGTGTTGTCATAGTAATCTTATAGCCCCAAGTGGCTTTTTGTTATTTTAGTTTTTCTGTTAGCGCCGCTCGCTTCTTATCTTACTCCAAAAAATGCCTGACTTTGGCTTTTCTTTGCCAGCACTTACTTCCCTCTCCCTGTGTCTGACCACAGCAGCCCCCAAAGTTCCTGCTCTGGGTCGCCAACACATGGATACAGACGAAGATAATGGGTGTCTATAGTGGGAATGTCTGTGGCTACAAAGCGTGTGTGTGTGTGTGTGTATGTGTGTGTGTGTGTGTGTGTGTGTGTGTGCTGTCTCTGTGTTTTTCTGATACGCCTACCCTTGAACTCACTAATGTAACCTGAGTGCTCTTTAGCCACTTTTTAATGACTCTTGCTCCAAGTGTTCATCTGAAATAATATATCTATCAGTATAAAGAATACAATACAATATTAGTTTTCAAATGCATGGTCCCTACTGGATATTAATCTGGATTTTGGTCAACTATTGAGAGCCAAAGTCATGAACAGGTTAGCATCTGTTCCAGTCTCATTTGGCATTGCTTTAAATGGTCTTTCTGAAAAAGAAAAAGAAAAAGAAAAAAAAAACAAAACAAAACATGTCCTGGCAGTTTTGTATCCATATATTAAGACAAATTTGTGTCCACAAAAGAATTTGCTATTAGGATATTTGAAACCTTTGTGATTCTCAGGAGTAAAACAATTCATTTGTCAACATACAAAAGTTTACAACACCAATAAAAACTCAGCAGTGGGACCTTTGAGGGCCATTGGTTACAGCTTGTATTATGTATGGAACTTTCCCAACATATTAGCTGCAATATCTGCTGTCTAAAAATGTCTAAACTGTCCAGTAAGTAAACATGCCTGAGTCCCCCAACTCAACCTTGGACTCCAGTTGTAATATTTAACCTGCAATGGTCTTGGGCTTATGGGAAAGGGGTTTTTTGTTTGTTTTTGGGTTTTTTTTTTAGATTGGTCTTAAAATATACTGTCCATTCAGACATATGAGGTGAACCACATAACATACTGTAGAATAAGGTTATCTTCCAAGGCTGGACTGACAGTTATTTGCATATTAAAAAAGTAAATTTGGATTTTGAATCAGGTTCTCTTATGTTTTGAACAGAACCCAAAAGTATTGGTTTCACTTTGACTCTTTTTAGAATATGGTTTGACATTTTGGGAAATGTACTTTTTTTTTTTTGCTTTATTGCCAATAGTTAGATGAGAAGATTAATAACACTCCTATATCTGATGGTTAAATATAAAGCTTGAGCAAGGTGACAGTTGCCTTAGCATAGCATAAAGACTAGAAGCAAATGGAGGGAGCTTGCCAGGCTCTGTCCAGAGGAAACTCCATGCAAAGTCATAGCTTGTTTTCGTGACATTTAGAGATGCTCGGAGATGCATTTTTATCTTTGGAAAGAGCTGGGCTAGCTGTTTTGCCCTGTTTCCAGTCTTTATGCTAATTGTAAGTCTGGTGGTTCTAGCATAATACTTTACACATAGAAATGAGAGAATCTCATCTAACTCTCAGGGGATTTCCCTGTTTTGCTGTTCCTTCAAGTCTGCATATGAGGATCACAGGTCATGGAGGGGAAAAAAATGAATCTCAGACCTTTTCCTCTATAACACAAAGGTACTCTCATGTCAAATTTTAGCATTTAGTTTATTAATATAGATTGAGTCTACTTTTCTTAATCATCATCATGTAAACCTAATCTTCATCACTCCAAACCATTAAAATTTTGAGTATGCTATGACTGTAACATAAAACTACAAGATGAGGTGGTTCACAGCCCTAATCAAAGGCATAGACCAAATTTGAAATTAAGCAATAAGCTTTTATTAAAATCAGTCTTGATGGGGTTAATCACTGTTAAAAGATATACCATCAATGTGTTTTCCTTCAACTGAATTCAAATAATTGGCAATTATTATTGAAATAATGACTGCCTTCATCTGAACTCAAATAAGGCTTGTTTGTCCGCCATATTTTTTTAGGATACGTGTCTTATGAATGTTTAATTATTGTTAAGCGAATTCCGCTGTCACCAGACTGGTTGACATGCAGTGAATTGGAGTGATGTGAACGGTGATTCTCAAAACGCTGCAGTAACGTGAAAAAAAAAAATAGAAAACAAAGACAGCCTTCTCACAGATGCCTCTAAAGACACTCTGAGAGTATCTGGGGCAGAAATATTTTAACCAACTCTTTGTAATACCAGCCTGATTTACCATCACCCTTTGCTCAGGAGCAGAAAACAGAGGCTGGTTATAAGACAGAACAATGAGACAATGTTAGCCAGGCGTACACAGCATTCCACTCACTGTCTCAAAAGGGTAAATTCACTAAATTGCCTCATTAAAAGTGTAAAAACACTTTAGCCAGTGATTAAACTGACAATTGTGCTCCTGCTCTGCAGCCATAAACTTTCTAGCCTGGTTTGTCTTGACTTGTCTTTGACTCTAAATATTGCAATAATTTATTGCAGCTTGATAGTAAGGCAGTGGTATTTCAAATCGTGTTACCTGGCTCTTAATATTCAATATTTATGTCTTTAACGTTCACTGGTTGTACAGCTTCAGTGAATTATGTATAGACGGCCCAAGAAACACACCTCATGGACGGTTCCTGTTAGCAAACCTCAATGAATTGTCTAATAAGACGTACTCCAAGTGGGGGACCTTCCTCTTCAAAGTGTGTATTGTGTCTGTGTGTGAGTCTGTTTGCCTGTCCACACACATATGGGAAGGGTGTGCACGGCCACAGCTCTCAAAATAGGCTTCAGTTGTCCCCACTCTAATTAGAGACGTTTCAAAAACCCAGATTTTAATTTTAGACTAGTAGCTTTTAGACCACTTATGCACATGTGCACACACACACACACACACACACACACACACACACACACACACACACACACACAAACAAACACACATTAAGTCAGATATACATACTTTCTGTATAAATAAATCTGATGGGTCACGCATCTAAACACATACACACAGACACAGACACACACACACACGCACACACACGCATACACACACACACATAACCACAAACCACAACTTACTCCAAGCCTGGTAACCCATGCACAATGTAGTATACTCTGTAATAAGTGGTACATATCGAATGCAGGAGCATACTCCCCGTATCTAGCCTCAAGAAGTATGCTAAGTAAGATAAGTAATGCAATATTCTCTACATACTATAAATCATCTAACTCATATATTTTGTCACTCCACCATGTAGGACAGGAGTCTGTTCTACTCCTTAATGTGGCTTTTGTATCCCTGTCTGAATTATCCAATCAGGGTCCAAAAACTCATTTCACAAAAATATTTTGCATGCAATTACATGGATGCTCCTTTCCATGACAGGCAGTAAATGGGGCTTGTAGCTTGGCAGCGTTCCCTGGTTGCTGCTACAAGCCCTCTGGTGGGTCAGGCACAATGGGCACATTCACATCTTGACATGCATTTGTTGCTAAAGTGCCTGTTCTGCTCAAGGGCATTTAGTCTCTCTGTTACATTCAGTGCCGTGACAAGCTCAGGGTGCAAGGGGCTCCTGGGACCTCTGGCTTAGGTGCCTCTCCGTCTTTTTACAAGGAAAGGGTTAAGCTATTTGGATGGACACAGGCGCTGAACAGTCTGGAGGCCTCTTATAAAGTACTTATTGTAACAAAGATGACACAGCCAGCTCCCAGTCTGAGAGATCTCTCTGCTTATGCTCCTTTTCGTTCCTCCTCCCTTAACCTTCCTCTTCTTGTTTCTGTCTATTAGCGGGAGAGAGATGGAGAGACTACGGTTGAGTTTAGCTGATGCACAACTTTGAAGCCTGACACAAATATTGTCAACTGTCAAATTCAGGAATGTGCTAACAGCCACTGTAAATAACATTGAATTTGTTCATTTTCATCCTATAAAATGAATAATAATATTTATAATTTTCTCAAGATTAAGATCATGTCATATTCTGCCAACAAAGTAGCAAATCTATATATCTACATTCCAAATATTATCAAACCATCTGCACTATATTCTTTAAATTGGGGTTAGATTTCACAGACTAACAAAAATGAATTTTTTTTTAGTTGTATTGTTTTCCAAAGCCCACTTAGGCATACGTCCTGAAATGACAACTTTCTTTACCTAAACTATGAACATAAAAAAGACCTCAGACATTAGAGAAAAAATTAAACGCTTCATTCAAAACATATTATGTTCCATCTAGATTAAACTACAGATTACCTTTTGCCTTTGGATGACATACAGAAGCTGCCAATTACAAAAAAAAAAAAAAAATCAGACATTTAACAATTTCAAACAACATACTGTATTAATTTTGTAATTCTGCAAGTGTGAATTTTTTAATATTTCATTTTGCTTATTGACAAAATTGTAATATATTTAAAAAATTGAGTCTTAGCATTATATCAATTGCTGTCCCTGGTCTTTATGCAGTCCATCAGTTTTTATTAAGAGGGATAAGTAGAGCAGATAAGTAGGGGAACCAGATAATACAGTAAAATTTTACTTTGATAAAAATCTGATGTAACGCT
Source organism: Istiophorus platypterus (assembly GCA_016859345.1). Taxonomy (NCBI): domain Eukaryota; kingdom Metazoa; phylum Chordata; class Actinopteri; order Istiophoriformes; family Istiophoridae; genus Istiophorus; species Istiophorus platypterus. The sequence continues at coordinate 9,892,801 of CM029115.1, forward strand.
ATTCATAATAGCCTTATTCTTAGTATTTGATTTAATTTAGTTTTCATTTAGTTGGAAATCTTTAGTGCATGTGCAGGTTGAATTCTTTTTAGCTGTTTCAGTTTCAGCGTCCTGGTTTTGTGCATCCTGACTCACTGTCACACTGTCATGACTTACTGGGACGTTTGAATAGAACAGAGACACTGTTAATGTTATTAGTAACGTCTGTGTCATGATCCAGAATTGTTAGCCACTAATGAAGGTCGACATTAGTTACTGCTGCTAGTTTGTGGTCACAAGAGCTCAGCAAGCGGTTGTGTGTAATGTGTGAGTGTGTTAATGCAATGACAAAAGTGTACTGTCTATCACTGGAACCTTTTAAAGGAGTTTCTCTTGCGCACAACTGATCTCTCATGCATAATATTGTAAGACACACAAATGTGTTCATTTTGAACCCAGTTTATCTTCAGATGGTCGATTAAATAATTTTCCTGAGCCTGAGATTTGATCTCTTATTGATGTAGCAAATCCTTCCCACCAACTCAAGAAATGTTAAAACAGACCATAATTTCTGAATGCATCATACTGTAATGCACAGGTATGATGATAGATTCTTTTCTCACTGACATATTCTGAGCTCTTAACTGACTCTGAAATTAGCCTCTTTGTGTGAGGCCAGCTCCCAGTCTACGTGGTTATACTGCAATGTAATTTAGGTCTCTCCTGGCTTTTTTTGGCATGTGGATGGAGAAAAGTGTTCTCGGAAAACTTGGTAACGGCCAAATTAAGTAATACAATATTTAATGCATCTTTTGGTTCAACCGCACTATTTTATAGATTCACTAAGTCTGTTCTCATCACTCTCAGTGCTATGTGTGTGATGTGTATATAAAGATAAATGCTGTCATGTACACTTAGGTCTCCCCTTTAAACTGCCAATATGCTTGAAATGTAACTCTGGCAAGCAAAAGCTGCTGAAATGAAAAGTAAAGCGAGAAAGTCAGTTAAAAAAACACTGATGATCTTGTGTAAAAAGTTCTCAGCTGTAACACACACCGATTAAAGTGCCCACACAGCGCTGTGCTGTTAGTGTAAAAGTGGATAATCGTAGAATTTAATCACCTCTTAGGAAAATTCCCTCAAGGCTAAATTATTTTTTCATTTATATGAACATAAGCACTGCTGTGATACAGAGCAGCATGTGTATGATTGAGTCAGCATGCTAATTAAACTGGGCTTAATTCAATAATGATGCTCTGAGACTCTCATTGAAAATCACTCTCATTATCTGGCTCCCATTGGTCTACGAATTAGGACTGGATTTATGGCACGTTACCAATCTCTTTCAAGGGTTCTTGTCTTTCACCTCGCGTGTGGTCCTCGAAACCTATCCAACGTTAAATGACCTATCCAAAGTTAAATGGTGTTTACACAGTGGCCTGTCAGGTTGTTTTGACTCTCTTTATTACACTGAACCTGCACCTCTCTGTCTCTGATGGCCTCGGAGCCACCAGGTCAATGCTCAGGGTGAGACAGGAGGTGGAGCGTCTAATCAGCACCCACGTCTTCTGTCACCAGCATCCAGTCACACTGCAGTAGCTCGAGGTGTTTTCAGGGTGATGCTGCAGAAGTGCTCTGTATACAAAATGAAAGAAAACATTACTATTAATCAGAGATTACGCAGGTAATGAGAGTGAGCAGCTCAGCCTGCAGATGAATTCTTATTAAATATAAATCCCTCCTTGAGACCCTTTTTGTACTTGTGAGGGTGGTTCTCTGTAGAGGCCTGCAGCTACACAGAGCTCACTGTCTGAGTCCAGCATGCCTAAATATTTGGAAGGCAACAGAGGCCAACTGGAATCAGCGCTTTTTACTCAAATGCATCTCATTCATGTCCTGGACTAAATGCCAAACCAGGATGAAGCATTTCCTGTGTATGCTTCCCACTTAGGAAAAAAAACAGAAGCTTTGAGTGTGTCTAGCAGAGAGACAGGATGAGGGGTGCAAAGATATTGACACCAAACCTTCAGTGTTCACCGACTGCACACAGGACATCCTGTTGTGTTTGGGTTTGTAGGATTTTCACTGCAGTTAGGACAAGAGATAGAAAGACATGTTTTCCCTCTCTGTCCCTCCTCACCAAGTTGTGATCTGGATAGCTGAAAGGCCTCTCTTCAGCCGCTGCTCCCTGTGCTGGTGCTGTACACAACACGGCAGGCCTTCCCAGCTCCAGCACAGAGATGATTCCTCAGTAAAAATGATTGGTGGACAATGACCCAAAAAACAAAAGCAGCTGTAGAAAAACCATTTGACAGACAGTTACAGTTCACAGTACACACAGGTGCCCACATGCACATGTACACACACACACACACACACACACACACACACACACACACACACACACACACACACACAAACATCGGACCTCGGACCTGAGGCAGTACGTTACAGCGAGACAGCCCTCTGGCTAAGAGTCAGGAGGAAGAGCGGAAGTAAATCAGTGAGCAAATACAGATTGCAACATGCTGTCATGCCCCTTTGTGGCCCTCAAAGGCTTTGTGGGTTTAGGAAGCAAGTTGAACAAACCAACAAAGTGAGTGGCACGGTGCAGGGAGGAACGGCTGTGGTTTACTAGACAAGACTCTTTGTATGGCTTTTACTTTTTTACACTCCATCAAGCACCAGGGAAACCCTGAGCTAAAACCTCACTATGGCACTTGATCCTGACACACACGCAATAGTAGTAGTTTTCATGCTTTTTGTTTTATGATAATGAATTGAAATTACCACAAAAAAAATGTATTTCTTAAAAAATGCCTCTTATGAGTCTTAGTTAAAGTTTTCTTTTTCAACAGTATATTTTTTTGAGAAGATCTCTGTGAACATTTGGGTTGAGGGGATGTGAGACATTTTTCATCCACATATATATAATGATAGAAGATTACATTATTCTTTAGTTTGGAAGTTGGGGTGAAACACTATAATTTGTCCCACCAAATTTCTAAAGATATCAAATTTTCCCTCCAGATTACATGCAATTCACCTAAAGCTAATGCTGGCTTGACAGGTTTTTTTTTTTAAAGGTTTTAATCTGTATCTGTCTTTCTCCTTGTCCCTTTTAGCAGAGACTGGACTTCATTTAGAATTGTGCCAAAGAGTTCAGCACAAACAACTAATTATGGAAAGTGTGGGCCATAATTATTACAATTAAGCAAATACTTTTAAAACTTTTTTCTCATTTGAGCTATGAAAATGCAGGTTTTGGCCCAGATTATTCTTCATGGAAATGTTTGCACAAAAATATGAAACAATGTATAAAATGTACAAGGTTTCCACCTCGCAGCGTCCTTCAAAGACGCAGCAAACCTTTCTTTGAGCGCAGGATAAATTCAAGTTTCAACCAAAAGATGTGATTTTACAAGAGGTCAGGTTTGTCATTGTTCAATAACAGGCTCAGTAGCCTTTTATTTTTAACCTTGGGTAAGGGAAAGAATGGATTCATCTGTATTTGCAATTACATTTCAGACTCGTAGAAGACTCATAGAAGAACATGAAGTCGAGTGGTAACATATACACTATGTTCTTTTTGTGTCTGACGCTGTTTAAACTTTCTGCTACATATGAGAACGCTACACAATAGAAGCTGGTTTCTGTGTGTCTGTTTGACCTGGTCCCTTGAATGTGACCCCCTGTTTTTTGATCTTCATCTAAATGAATTAGATGAAATGGTTAAATGGGATCCTGGACCTAATACGTGGCCCTGTTTTTTTTTACGCTGATGAGATGGATTCAATTACCCTTTCGGATTTTGTGTGAGGCCTTTGTGGTCTGAAAGAGTTAAGTGAATGAGAGTTGCTAAGTGCAGCTCTGAGATACTATCCATGGTCTGGACTAATTTAACACACTGTTGTACCATGTACCATATAGCTTGTTTCCCTTGAAAGTAGATTATTTCAATCTGTTGTTGATGTCAAGTAGAAACAAGGCACTTTTTTACGGTCAAGCCTCAGTAGGCCTCAGCACTGAGAAGAGATTAGGTCCTGCTGGTAGCGTGGACTTCTGGGATTAAGAAGCTACTCATCTTCTGTGCTTGTAGAGCTCTGTTAACCTTTGTATACAGCAGTGATGAAGTGATGCACTCTCATATGCCTTAGCTGTCACCTGCCTCTGGACACTGCTCCATCTGTCTGATGACTGTCCAGGAAGTGCTCTCTCTGCAACCCCTGACCTCTGAAACTGGTTTCTGAATAAACAGCTAATTGGCTGGGTTTCCTGTTTAGCCTAATGGGAACGGCGACTATTTCTGTCTGTTTACAGAGTTCTGCCCCTCTCTCTTTCTCAGAGTTTACTCTCTTTATTGTTTACAAAAGAACAATGTCATCTACAACTGTGCTCCAAACACCAGGCTTTGGGGATTATACAGTAGTGTCCAGCGTCTGCATCTCCCCTGCATTCCTGGAAATCTGAGCCTTTTGTTGTCTGTGGGAGGGTTTCAGTCAGCTCATTTTGTGGTCTTTGTTTATTTATGAAAGTCAGCTTTCAAGTCCTGCTGTACAGAGTAGCAAGCTAATTGAAATATTATGTGTTGAAATGTCTTAACTTGAGACAAATGATGGTTATTGTGATAGGATGTCACATGTGAATTTCATTTTTTTCCAAGAGCACATGAACACAACACACAAATAAACACATCTGAATAGTTAGGAGGAAACTTTGTAAATCATACTGTAATTATACCAAAGGTCATATTTTGTTCTCATTCAGGAGGTTTGTGGATATGTACACATATGCACATTCGGGGACACCAAAACCAAATGTATACTGGCCACAGAAAAATATATTTTTTTCCTACATAATAAGCTTAGTCAAAAAGTAACTATCTGTATCTAAACTGTCTGTGTTGAATTAAAATGGCTTGTTTCTTTTCCAGATGTGACTTTCTCTTCTCTGTTCTGTATTGAATTATTCAGGCAGTTCCGGATCTTCTGTAGCTTTCATCTCCAGCCTGCAACCAGTTATAGAAGAGATATTTTGCCCAAAGTCTATTGAAAGACCTAAAGGCCCAGGAGTCACAGGTTCAAATTCAGGCTACAACATGAGAGAATTACTCTCGTCTAACAAGCACTCTAAAAATGTCTCAACCTAATATCTCTGATTTATTTTAACATTTCTGTGTTCTCTGTGGATTTGTGAGCATTTTTTTCCAAAAATAGAAATAAGGCTCTGATTTGGAACAATATCAATTTCTGAGAATTTAACATTGGAAATGAATGTGGACTTTGAGATCTACTGATAGAGAACAACTTAAAATAATGATGATTTTGGCTAAAATGCCAAGAACAACAGTCAGAGAGGCCTCGGTTTCAGTATTACAGTCATTATCAGTGGAGCAGTTCTTTTCTGTTGATTGCAGCCTGGTTTATACATTTCTCTGGTTTCTAACTTTGGTAGATAATTGTAGGAATATATTGACTTAAGTGTCCAGGATAACTGGAGCAGGAGATGATTTACATTACGTATTGCCTTTCCCTCTGTATGCTTCTCGGACAGATAACTTTACTGTCTTCAAATAGTGCTGATGTTTTGGTTGTTAGTTCTATAGTACAGAAGTAAAGAAATAAGTTAGGCCAGTTCGTCCCTGTATACCAAGCCTGCATGATTAAATCTTGTCATTAACTGAGTTGGAAGGCGCAGAGCTAAAGGCAGTGTTTTTATTGATGTGGCAGGAAACAGGGGGGGGCGACTGCTGCTGCTGAATCTGTAAATCTCACAGACTGTTCACAGTCAGCTCCCATTTTTAAAGGCGCACACACAGCTCCACTCTCTCGATTAAGAACACATTAAAAACACACAATGTCGCAAACAGCCCATTAAGCGCCATGTGGTAGGGGCGAAGATGATGTGAACCTTGAGGGTGTGTTAATGATGGTGAGCTGTCGCTCGTACAGGGCCCCTGCTGTACCCTGAAATCTCGCTGAGCAGATGTGGGCAGGTCCAGTGATCCACCGGGCTGGACACATCAGTATGAATACTGAACCCTATCTTTGGAAAGTTATGTTCATACAAATTTGCAATAGCAAAGAAGATACTGGACTTGGTTGAATATTGATAAAGTTAACCCTCAATTGTATCACAAGGATACATTTGGTTTTTCAATATAAGCAAAACCTCAGTCTTTCCCCAACATTTCCCAAGTGCATTAGTGGCCTAAACCTAGCAACATGTGATGCATAGTTCAAACCCTGACATCACATTTTCTGCACTGGAAAAACTGTGTCCAGTTAAATTTCATCCAGGCAGCAGTTTTGATTCCCTCAAAATGTATTTGTCAAACTGAATTCATCATACAGTATGAATGTATTTTGTCATCGACTGGGATGGATGATGACAATTATCCACACGGTTTCAAACACATGTGTATGTACTATTCTCTGATAAAAGAAAAGTGTCACGTCCCTGTGGCAGCAGTGAGGCTTCATCCATCAGTAGGAGTGTTTTGTTTTTTAATTAGTGGGGGATTTTTTTTTTACTTGTGGACAGTGTCCTGCAACCTGTTTTTCTCTGCCTATATTGCTTGTATAGGGGGTAAAAGTCTATACAAAATCTGTCCTTACTGTATCTTACAATGGCAAGTCCCTCACAGCAGCCTAATTACTGTAACTATCCATTTCCCATGATCCCCTGTCAGGCAAAGCAATCTCAACCGAACATCCAGTGTGTCCTGGAGCCCTCTGCCCTCTGGTCTGATAAGAACCTTCTAAGCCAAGTGATTCGCCAGTAGGGAAAGGGCTAATTAACATGGTCTGTGCCGCCATTTGTTTGATGTGGAAAGACATCCTTTTGATGTAAAAATGTATGCGAAATGATTACCCAGATTACAGCTTCCCTCCTAATCTTGATGTCCTATTCTGTCTTTAACATTAATTGGAAACATCTTGGGCTAATGTTTCTGCCCAGGCTAATCTCTCGTGTGACCGCAGCCCTGAGTGGACATTTCACTTTGGCTCTCGTCCTCCTCTTGTGACCCCCTTGCTGAGTGTTTGGTTAAAACTGAAGTCTCCCACAGGAATGAAATGGATGTCCTAGATAGTAATTTTGCATATTTGAGTTTAGCATCATAAAATCTGTGTCAATTTTATTCTCATGGGAATATTTTTTAACAAAACTGCGGGTTTTCTTTTCTACAGGTTACTGAGCCACAACAAAATTCGAGTTCTGAGAAATGGATCCTTCTTTGGACTTTACGCCCTGGAGAAGCTGTGAGTAACCCATTTCTTATCATTCTTTATTATTTTTGCACTTTGGCAGACGCAAAAAGTACAATGTTTACTGTCTACATTAGATTTATGTGATGCATCTATGTGGGAGCTGTAACTTTAGCATGGCTCAGGGTCTTTGAAGAGAAATAGACGGCATATCAGTGAGATCTGAGCAGCTCTGCACGCTTCTATCTGATGATGGGCTTCTGTCCAGCAGGGAGGATGATACACTCAGACTGGCTATCAGAGAGTTATGTTGAAAAGTTCACCTAATTACACTTCAGTGCTTCATTATCAGGTAAGCCCCACTCCACAGGACAAGATAAGGAAGATGTCTGGGAGGAGGTGCTTGTTGGCAGCTTTGCCTATGGCTCACAGACAGTCTGGCCCTCCTTAGTAGCATTGTAATTTCTCTGAATGGGGTGTGAGGCGAGTGATAGACAGGATAATCTCTTGGGAGTTATGACTGCGCAGCACCCCTTGTGACAAAAAGGGAAAGGAAACGTCTCCTTTTTAGCTGTTTGTTGGTTGGTCCGCCACTCTATCCAAACTGATATATCTCATCATCTATTAGATGAATTGCCATGAAATTTGGTTCAGATATTCATCTTCCCAAAATGATGAATCCAAAAGTCTTTGGTGATCCACTGACTGACCGTCATGAAATTAGGTACAGAGGTGCACTGTTTCCAGAGGATTGGATTACAATACAAGTGATAGGGGAGGAGATGAGCTAGACAGCTAGCAGTTTGACAGTATGATATGAGACATTTTTTGTTGACTTTACAGTCATCAGACTGGTGTTTACTGGCTACACCCTGCCACTTCTCGCTCCTTGGATACTCTGAGTCTCCAATGCAAGAACTACATCTAGTTTGTGTTTCCTAGACACAAATTTCCAGTGCAAGGTGTGCTGTGTTGCAGGAGAATCCTAGTAAAGCTTTATAGCGTTCTGGTGGCTTATAACACACATAGGGCAGCTTCAGTCTGGATACTGTAGTCTGGCAGACATACTATTTTGTCAGAGAGGGGGAGAAGTATGTTGAGGGGATATTAGTTCCACATGCCACTCAGAGCTGCCACCCATGAAGCTAACGGGCTTCTCAAAAATGTTGAAAGAAAGAAAAATATGGTAATTTGCTGCAGTTGTTACCTTGTTAGTACCTACCTACTGGAGCTCACACCAGACGTGCCAGTCACGAACAAAAGCCAAATTTGCTGAAATTGCTGTTTTTATGACTGGCATGTGAATGCCATGGGTGAATGATTTCGGGGCCAAGTTCTCAGCTCTCAACTCAACTGTCTTGCATTGAAGACGGTGATAAAGCTGCTGACAGGAAGACTCTATACCAAGATTCTCTGACTAATACTACTTGGGATAATAAGTGATTTTAAAGTAAAGCCAAAGTAGACCTGTAGCTTGATGTGTTTGATGTAAAATGAGCTGATGTTGCTTGTTTTTCTAAGTGCGGACAAGATTCCCTGTAGCGCCGCAGGGTCAGTGGGTCAGGTAACCTGAGCTTGCCCACTAACTGGCCCCTGTACCTGAAGCAGTGATAAAACTAGCAGGGGGCACCAGGGTGGAGTTTTTCCTGGAGGCTCACACAACTAAAAGCCCTGGGAGAAAAACACAGAACAGGCAGATAAACTAACCCACACAAACACACGTTACAAGGGAGATGTGGGCGTCTGGTGTAAGGAGAGGACATAAGGTAAATCATGCAGGCTTCATTTCACTCCTCTGCCTCAGCCTCTGCTGGCTCTCTGACAAAGCAGTGGAGGTCCGCTCACTCTCTCTGACGTCTTCAACCTTTAATTGAGCCCTGCACAGCTTATAATTACATCTGAGCTCATGGGAAAATTGCTGTCTGATGTGAAAAACGCCACATTGAAATTCACCGTTGCAGTGATGGAAGGGTTTGAAGGGATGACTTCAGATGTGAGTTTACAGTAAAGGTTTGGATGTGAGTTTTTGTCTCTGTTTCTCCTTCATGTTCGTACTGTGAGCTCTCAGTTTTGTTTGGTCTCTTTTAGCCAGCCATCATTCTTCAGGTCTTCTCATTGTTTCCAGTATGTTGTCACATGTGCTTGTCATTTGGAGCAGTAGTGAACAGTTACTCATATTATGTGGTCACTGCTATAATCAAAGGCCAGCCCACTAGGGCTGAGTAAACACACATCAGGGAATTACGCTGCATCTCTTCCCCTAAGGGGCAAGGATAAACACAGTCTGCTCCCCTGACTGCAGACACACACTCTCACTTTCAGCCCATCTCTGTTGTGACTTCAGTGTGTACTGTAACTCTTGAGTGTGTTTCCTAGTATGGGCACACCTCACTCCTTGTCCAGTCATTTCTGATGGGTCTGGTAACTCTCTCAGCAGACGCACATTCACACCCACACACTCACACCAGACATCTATTCAGAGATGAATGCAGTCTGATCTGCTGTTGTTAGTGGGAGAATACAGCTCGAAGGCAGGCCACCCTCCTCCAGGCCTGGGCCAGACAGTGCAGCAAACTACACAGTTAGCCCTTTCATTGGGACAAACCTCCTCAAAGCCACTATTGCCTTCATAACCTGCCAAACCACCCAAGTGCAGAGGAGCAATTTAGGCTTGTTTGTTTTTGCCCTCTTACTGGACTACTATGTTTTTGTAGCTCTTTTAAATAAGCTTGCCATCCAACAGCTACATTTGGATCTTGGAATACCTTGGTTCTTTCCAGCTTTTGGGATGAAACACCAGTAGTTGAGTCATAGCTTTCTTCTGTGGCGCTGATTGCTATATGCAAAATAAGTCACGTTTGTACACACAATTAGGGCTTTGATACTGTACTCATGTACCTATCCAAGCACCTCCATCTCTCTGCACACCCTTTCTGATGGGAGCTGACGCTGGCAGCCCCACTAACGAGCCAGGACCTTTACGAGTTGTGGACAGATCCCAGCAGCCTGTCCTGCACTGATTTGAGGCGAGGTAATGAGAATAATGAGCAAAGAGGGCCGAAGCAGTCTGGCTCTTGTCCAACTGGGCCCCACTGCACCATGGGACACAGGACAGGCAGGCAGGGCACAAGAGGCCCTCATTACCAGGTCTGCTCACCCTACGGGGAGAGAGGGAGCAGAGAGCAGAGAGGGAGAGCAGAGGGCAGCGATGATGATGGATGAGGGAGCAGCAGGGCGCTTGCAGTGGACAGGTCTGAAAGGCAGGAGTGAAGCTTGTGGTTAAGACTGGTTAGAGGCTCAAGGTGTTGGCAGCATGATAGACTTTGTCAACAAGAGAGTCTGAAATGATCCCTACAGTATAAACCTACCTGATATAACTGTAATTTTACTTTTGTTTTGCTACAGAAGAGTATGCACAGGAAATATCATGCAAGATTAATAAAAACTTCCTGTTGACTTCATTCAAGAGGAGGAAAAAAGGAGTTGCTTGTGATTTATTCATGTAGAGCAACAAGAATTCAGGGAAGTTTGCATAGAAAACCTGTGACCAATAAGTCACACAGGGGCATGAGAATGTGCAGATATGTTTAGAAAAATGTCTGCATGATGGAATATATATACACTATTATCACATTATGGTTAAGAATGCCTAGACCAATATATTACTTCTTGACTTGATAATATCTGTTTTACAAAAGGGGAGACAGGCCACTCAGTCTTTGCCTAAGCCTCTCTGAAACCAACCCTGAAATCGCCTCTGCCATTCTGAGCAGCTGAGGTTAGGATGTTGTCCAACTTAAACAACTTTACCATCTGACACAGGGGAAACACAGCCGAAATGGCTAAAGATGGTATGGTGGCTAGGGAAAGAGAGGGAAGACAGGAAGAGGGAGGGAGAGGGACAGAGAGAAGGAGGAAAGCACACTCATGCATTTTGTCCTATATAAATCTGAGGTTGTTTTCCTTAGCAGGAGATTTACATTATTTCCACACAGGCTAAGCAAATTACCCTGATAAGTGGGAACAAAACATAGGTAGGCAGCACTATAGCTTATAAAAACAGTGGAGAATGTGCGGACATGGCAAGGAGTCCTTCTGTCTAGACCAGCTTGGGTAAGACCTGACCCGCTGACCGCTCTGAAGAAAACGGAGGTCAGCTTTGGAGGTTGCACATGGGGGTCTCATTTCTCCCTCACACAAAAATTAACATTTGGGTTAGTATGTTTTCCCGCACACGCCACTGAATGGCCCCCAGTTAGGCAACGGTCACCTAATGAGAGCGCATGACATTAAGGGGTGGAGCGGGTGAGGAAGGGGTTAAGCGTGCTCGAGAGTGGAAACAGAAAGGGGGGGTGCGCCTGGAGTTGATAGACTCCAGATGTGTCTTTCAGATAAACTGAAGGAACGGGGTGTGTTTGTATTGCAAGCCTAGCTCAGTCATGGCTCTGGGGGTTTATTGAAACAGCGAGCGAGCCCCCTCATAAGCCCATTACCAAATCGTATGCTTTATACGCCACTAACTCTCTCGCACACTCATTTTGCAAACTTGATATGGTTTCAATGGCATTTTCCTCCGAAGGAACTTGAGCTTTCTCTGGACTTACTTCCCCCCACTTCCGATTGTGTTCCTTTTCTGCTTTATTTTTTCATCTCCCCTCTCCCAGCTCACTGGGTCTCTTGCTGTTCCTCCCTCTTCTCACTCTCTACAAGCTGTAGTCCACCTACTGGCTAAAAATGATCTCTTCATAATTAGAATGAAAAGTTTTTGTTCTTGTTTCTTTTCCCAGTCATAAAGTGCATTCTCAGAGCCTAGGTTTTGATGAGCCATTCAGTTCAAATCACTTAAAATTGAAAAAATGACTATTTTCAGCCTATTCTCCTTCTAGAATACTATCACTTCTGACCCTGAGAAACTTTGACCTTACATGATCCTAAATCTAATAAACAACTGCACTAATCTACTTTAGCCTATGCTGCATTAAGACCATAAACTGAGATTGATAATGACTTGCAGTGCACGCTGGTAGATTGCTTGAAAATCAACAGAGCATCCAAAGTGGGCATCGCCCCCTTCTCACAGCTGCTCCAAAAGCCAGAACTGAAGTCAATAACAGTCCGTGGTTCCAGAGTTTTCCTTGGCAGAATAATCCCCAGCTTCTCATGCTGCAGAGTATAGAAACATATAATCAAGTTAGGAAATGTGACACTTCAAATAAAAGTGTATATTGCTATTTCTGTACGTCCTACTAAACGGCTGTGTAATTGGATCCACAGTTTATGTTACAGTCAGTTATGAGCAGTAAACCATACTATGGTAAGAGCAGTGGATTATTAAGTGGTGATTGTCCAGGTCTGAAGGAAATATCCTAAACCCCTTAACAGACACCTACATGTTTGTGCACAAGCCTATATAATAATGTGCCCATAATAATACAGTCACTGTTCTTCAATCCTTTTGATCATAGTCACAACCCTGGTCTCCTTTGAAAGATAATTTTATAATCTGAAGGGTCAGAGTAGGTAAAAGAAATACTGAAAAAAAGTTAGAGAGGCACAAACATGTGTCTCTTATTGCCTCAACTATTCTTTTTCAAAATAAATAGATGAATATGGGGAGATCTGTAGTAGTACATTTTGTGTGGAAAACGGTTTGGCACCACAGCCACAGGTCTAAACCAAATCTGTCTCAGCAGCTGTTACAGTGATATGGATGATCCTAAAATGGTTTACACAGACTGAATCAGAAGACTTTCAAAGACCTTCACGACCTTCAGACAATGTGTAATATTCCAAGGTTGTGTAAAGACTGAGCCTAGTGCAGACCAAAGCACACCTAAGGTCTAGCTACCAAGGCCAAAACCCCCCAAAGGTTGAGTGGTGTATTTTAAAAGGTCAAATATATTTCCAATTGTAATCCAAATGAAAGCAATTTTACGAATACAGTAGAATACAGAATATCTCATTTTGCTCCTTTAGTTTTATCAAAGCAATTGGTGTCCGGATAAAAGCAGACAAAAGGTTGATAGGTATATCCAATCTGAGAGGAACCAGAAAAAATAGAGAAAATAATCTGGGGAAGGGGCAGCAAAGCAGGAAATTAGTAGAAAAACAAGAGCTCGGCAGATCCTGGTTTCCTGTTTTGGGGGGATGGCAGAACTACGTTTGGGGCCTGTGTTACAGAGCCCCCATTGTGAGCAAGTGTGTTGAGGAGTAGGGAGGTGGGGTCTGCGGGGCCATACACAGGGACAATTTTGCTCAGCACTGAATCCCCTAACCCACCTGCCCCTCCCTAAAGGGGAAAGCTAGCTAGTAAAAAAAAGAGAAAAAGGAAACTGTAAAAATAAACGAGCAAGAGCCATTGCTAGAGACGCCAACCAGACAGGAAATGACACGAGGCACAAAAATGGTCTCCACTGACCTCTGCCAGGAGCCAAGGTGCTGGTTAATCCCCCTTGTTTTTCTCCAGCATACCTTTATCCATTGATTCATATATCTACTTCTATCTTCAGTCAGTTACAGGCAATTAGAGTATAGAAATTGGCCCTGTAATGCCATTTCATTCCATTAAAAAAATTCCAGGAAAGGGAAATTCTTGATTCCAGTCTGGTGATAATGAGCGGTCATTCCCTGGCTTGAATCATTTTCCCAGCTCCCTTCAGGGCAAGGGCCTAAACAATGTCAGTGGAGCACTCCAGTCCCTGCCGCCGCGCTCCTGATAATGGAGCACTCCAAGTCTGGAGCGCTTTATAGACCATGTCTTCATTATTACCCTCTTTCTGCCCTACAAGCACATCACTCCTCTCCAGCCTACATGGGGCCCAGGTGCTCATCCAATATACCCAACAGAGAAATGACTCTTCAGAATGGCAGAGGACCAACCCCCATTGATTAGGAGGAGTTTTTGGGGAAAAAAAAGACATTCTTGATGGCAGCCACTGGTGTTAGACCCAGTGGGAGCAGACAATGGCCCTTTTTGGGCTGGAAGTTACCTTTAGTCTGTCACAACCCAATCACACAGGCCACATGTGGTGAAGGGGATAAAGCAATGCACTCCCAAGGTTGCAAAGCATAACTCAAAGAGGAAGGCCATAGTCACAATAACACTCTGTCACAGCCAATCATGTAGCTTTTTTAAGATCTACGTGCTGCTACTGAGGAAGATCATGAAAAATTAATAGCTACAAGTTGTAGCTTCTAACCTTTTTAACAATGGTATTTCCATGCTCAGCAAGCGTGAGGCATTGAAGTATTTCTCGTCTTTGCTATTACACTCTTGCTTGGTGACAGCTGCTGTCATTAGTGTCAAGGCCACTGAGCTGTGAAGCTGTTGTCTGTCTACTCCAGAGGGCATGCAGACAAGTCATTGCCTGAGTGTGAGGCCTGCCAGAGCTGTAGTTTGTACTGTACTGTAGGTTCGAGATAAAGTTGGAAATAAATCTGAGAGTGTGGACAAGTGGCAAGGGGCTGCCACTGAGATTTAGCCTGGATTATGGTGGTGAATGAGAGCTGACATTTGGGCTACGATAGGGCTAAGCACTTGGCAAGGGCCTCAAATCCTGTCCATTCTGGAGAGCTCTTTCAAATTCCCCAGCTTGGTGATAAGAGAGTGTATCAGAAGCAGTGGAATGCTGATACACACAGCGCTGTACCCTTTCAAGCCGGCTAGGAAATGCAACTGTTTGAGGTGGATTGTATGTTGAAATATGGGTTTTAAATACCCTTAAAGATTCAGCTTCAGAGAGTGTAAGGCACTTATGGACTCCATACTGCCAGTGTCATTATGTGGCTTTATGTGGTGGTATACATGATATATTGTGTCTTTTCTTTGTCTTTTCAAACCTTTCCATGAGAAAATGACCAACAGATACACAATCATAAATGTCTCCAAATAGTAATATTATTAAATTTTTTTTGTCTCCAAGCTTGTGAGGAACCTTTGTTGCTCTCTCGTCAGGTCTCTGTAAAATACCCAAAAAATGCATATAAGTCAATGTGGTCAAACTTTTCCCATTTATTATTTGTATTCTTTATAATTCTTTAAAGTGATATGTTGGAGTACCAGAAGAAAGTCTTTCCAAATTCAGTATTTCCATGTGGGATATATAGAGTCATTCACTCTTGAGATCAGTTTCCAGGGTCATTAAGATTCAAGAGGGATTTGAAATAGTATGTAAAGTTATTAAACTATTTATTAAGTTTCAGTATAAGATTCTAAAGAATTAGAGGGTTTGTGTTGTTAATGTGGACCTGCATGCTTTCTAACATTTTATATATTTTTAAAGTAGAATGACCAGTGTTTGATTACAGGATATCACCATATGTATGACAAGAGAAACATGCTTTATTCCAAAACAAGAAGCACATTTTAATCTTTACTTTCTGAGACAGTTAAAATATATCAAATAATTAAAAATGCAAACCAGGGAACTAATCAGAATTTGGTGCGAGGTTGTGCTGACTTATAGTATCATCTTGCAAATGCATGTTCTGGTGCATATACATGGAGGACAATTTTACACAGCAAATGATTGCTTGTATATAGTATGTGTGTGAAAAGGACAGACAGGGAGGGAGAGACAATCATCAGTGAGAGGAAATAGTGGGCAGTGCCTTGTCTTTCATTGCTGCACTAATGAGCCCCGGGACACACACACTGGAAACAGAAGTATTGTTCTCCCCCCACCCACCCAGAAATGTATGTACATCCATAGCAAGACGCATAGGCAAACAAATATTTACGCATAGATTGTGTCAGAATCTCAAGGCCACACACAAATAACCACACATAACACACAAACACACATAAAAACACACACACACATACACACACACACTTACAGGGCTCTGGTTCTTTGTCAAACACACACACAAACTCTGCTTGGATTTGATCAAGATTATTGTCTACTATCAAGATTTTTATTTTGGGGGGGGGGGGGGTTGTTACCTTTTTGGTCACAAGCATAAAGGTTGAGATATTTCCATTTTTTAAAAGAAGCTTTGAGGTTGTTGCAAAATTTTCCTTCAGACAAGCTGGCATGCACTCAAAGAACTGAGCTGAGCTGTCCAAGGCTGTCTGCTTTGGAACAAGCACAACAGACCTCAGCCTTTTGGTCCAAGGCCAGATAGATTTTGCTCCATCATTATAACCTGTCTTCTGTCTATAAGCTAGATATGAGCAATAGTTTGGCAAGACCTTGGACCAACAGCAAAACCCCAATCTCTGACTCTATCCCAGTCATACCGCATGGTATAATTTTTTACTGGAAGCCATTTTCTAAAACAATTTTGCTGTTCTAGTTGTTCAAAATAGCTCATCTCTTGGAAAGCGGACAAGAAAATGGTTAAGAGATGCCTGAGGTTGCACATGGTGTGAGGCAGCATGGTTGAGCACTGCGATGACAGATAATCTTTGTGAAAAAAAAGGACTGTAATGTCCCCTGAGGTTTTGCCTACCACAGTGGCATCTTGGTAGGAAGTCAAATAGATGAAAATGCAGCCACTGCACTTATGATTGTGCACTCCTGTAAGGAAATCCTCCTTTGTGAGTGGACCGAGGGGAACAGGCATTTTTCATGCTATAGAAACATGGATCACATTCCAGTCCACACTGACCATGTCCTGCTGATAACCGCACATCTCCTGACCTGCTTTAACCTCACTATTCCTGCCTGGCCAATAAAAAACTTCTTGGATTCAAAATCTAATGCAGGGTAGCTGATGGAAAAGGGGCATCTGGCTGAATAGTTTAACACATGGGTGTGTGTGGGGAATGGGAAGAGCGTGAAGGAAAGTGCTGCAGATAGTATGAAATTAGATCTTCAAAGGCAGTTAAAGGAATTAATATTCATAGTTTGCAATGGCCAAGTTGAATGTGGAAAGAGTCATTGTGAACAGGCAAAGGAATGAAAGAATACCTTAAATGCAGTTTTAGTCCACTGATACTTTATTTGGTCAAGTATTTGCATCTTGCCAGCCTCAAGCCCAGGTGTCTTGGGACTGGGATGGGATGGGATGGGTTAAGATGTTTCTGTCTGTGTGCAGATGGAGGAGATGGAGGGGCAATGTTTGGAACATGTGTCTCCAGTCCCCTTAAATTTAAACTTATAAGTCTTCTCTTGGAGTCTCAGTGAAATAGTTTGACGTTTTGGGAAATACACTTATTTGTTTTGTTACCAGAAATTTGAAGATTGATTCCCCTCTCATGTCTATATCTATATCATGACTATAAGTATGAGGCTACAGACCACAGCCAATTAACTTATCTAACGTACAGAAGCAGGGTAGAATGGCTCTGTCCTTGGCTAACAAAGTCCACCTACCAGCACCTCTAAAGCTCTCTAGTTAAGACATTATATCCCATTTTTTAAATTTGCACGAAAACCAAACTATAAGATTGATAATTCACAATTTAATTTGAGGTTATGATCTTGACTATTGCTTTGCACTGTTACTTTTGGACAGAGCCAAGCTAGTTGTTTTCGCCTACTTCTAGTCTTTATGCTAAGCTACATGAACCGGCTGCTGGCTCCATATATGTATTTACATCAGAGGCAGAGCAGTGCCAATGTTCTCATCTTACTCTTGGCAATAAAGAAAATTAATGAATATGCCAACATATAGATATATTCTTTGAAGATGTGTTCTCTCATTGACCTATTACTTTCTCTCTCCCTAGGGACCTCAAGCACAACTTAATCAGCACCATCATGCCTGGAGCCTTCCAAGGCCTATCGGAGCTTCGGAAACTGTGAGTGGACTTTAACATGCATTACATTCAATGTGGTTTCAGAGCAGCAAATGCTTCAAACCATTCAATTGTTTAGTTTGAGGTGGAAGATTGATTCTGGAGGGTTTTTTCTTTTCTTGGATGATTGTTCACCAATTTGACAGTAGCCGTTCAAAGAGACAAGTGTATATTGTTTTGGCAACTCATGGCAGATGTCATGTGTAAAATTGAGCTCCTGGTGTTAGCGTGACCATAAAGGCCTCCTTCAATACAGTTTTTCAGCCGATCCCCTTGGGGGTTGTGTCATGTCAACTCTTGTGCGTGGCTCTACCACCGTGGAATCCTCAGGCCCACGCAGAGGCTCCCCACACATAACCGAATGTGACAGGGCGCCTGTTTGCAGCCACTTACCGCTCACACTTTGGGTTTTTCGGAAACTTAGGTCTGGGTGCGGCCTGGGTCGGAGCTGGCCGTCTGTGCTGCACCGCGTGACTCCCCTTTCCTCCTCCCCCTACTTGTGTTTTCCCTGCAAAGTCTGGGGCTTCTCAAAACAAACAGGGGGAGATAAACACATGCTCTGGACAGCTCTCTGCTGGGTAGTGTCAGAGGTGCAACAGACCAGATCCCTCTCTGGCTGTGGCTATACATCACACTCAGGGGCGAACAGCAGAACAGGGGCTCTGCGTTTACCTCATTGGTAATTATCTGTTAGTTGGGTCACATGAAGTTTTGATAAGGGAAAGTGGCAGAGGCTGCCAGCCTGCTTATTTAGTTTTTTAAACACCCAAAGAAAAGAGCAAGCTGCATTAAAATGTACTATAAAGGTACTAGAAGCAAAGAAAATCCTTTATTTTTATTCATTTCATTATAAACAAGACTGGAAAGGAGGTCCTGCCCAGTTTTCCTGTATGTTGGATGTGTAGTATTTGGTCTAATATCACAAAAATTACATGGGCAGTGAAAGAGTCAGGTTATCACAATCTGTGCCTGACTAGCAAGGACAAGTCCTCTTGATTTGAAAATAACCAATGCCTCCTTTTGTGTTTTCATCCTTTTAGTGACCTGTCCAACAACCGAATTGGCTGCCTGACTGCAGACATGTTCCAGGGGCTGACCAATCTCACCAAACTGTAACAGGCAGATTAATTTATTCCATAAAAAATGATGTGTTATGGGGAATATATTGAGTTAACTTGCTGGTATCTAATTTGTGTTCTGCCAGGAACCTCTCCGGTAACATTATATCGACCATGGATCCAGGAGTATTTCAAGAACTGCCATCCCTCAAGCTAGTGTGAGTATTAGACACTGTCTGCAAAAACAATCATTCTCATAACATACCATTCCATATCGCAATAAAGCAATAAATATTCTAGACAAAGACCCCATTTATTTCAGCTGATCTTAATTTTGCCTAAGGTTTTCAAACTGTTTTATAATCCCTTCAAGCCTGTAGAAAAAGTGATATAAGCAATGACGATTTATTTGGCATGTTTCTACAAACATTTCCAATTTCAACAAACTTTTGCTTGTTTAATTATATGAAGTACTGCTAATCCTTGCATAAAACACTTAATTCATTTCAGAGTTAAAAAAAAATCAATCTTTAATATCTAACAGATGTATTGCTGGGGTGGCAGTGATTCAACACTGGTTTGTCACTTAACAAACATGCACCAAGTTGTCAAGTATTTCTTTATCATGTGCAAGTATGATGCTGTGTGTCGATCATATAATAAGTGACTAGAAATAACACTGTATCTGACTTCTCTCTCCAGGAACTTCAACTCAGACCACCTGTCATGTGACTGCGGGTTGCGCTGGGTCCCGGGCTTCTTTCGCAGCAGTTCACCCCGGTTAGGGGATGAAACCCTGTGTGCCTACCCCAAGAGCCTGAGAGGAAAGCCCCTGCGTGGACTAAGGGAAAGCCAGCTGAGCTGTGGTGAGAGCATGGCTAGAATGAGGCCGCGCTTTGTCTCAGAGAACATTGGCCTGTGAATGAAAGTGACAGTAATAATGCTCAAGATCATCTCAGTAATTTGTAGAATTAGTAGAAAAATAAAGAGAGAAAGAAAGATATCTGTCCCAGAAGCTCAGGGGGGATATGATTCTAAAAGTATCAGTGAGCTGCGACTACTAATCCTGTGGGTTGCATTTTTGAATTGCTGCTGCCTGCATCCAATGTGCTCTAGAACAGCAGACTCATAATGGCTTCTGTGGAAACATAGCTGAGGTTTAGTAATGAGAGAGCTGCAGAAATAATTCAAAATGATGTGAAACAGTCACATCTGCATCTTTTCCCAACCATGGTACTCAGATGGCCCCCTGGAGCTGCACACCCTGTTGCTGCTTCCGTCCCAGCGTCAGGTGGTCTTCAAAGGGGATCGGCTGCCCTTTCACTGCACTGCTGCCTTAGTAGACAAGATCACCACCTTGCACTGGCGTCACAACGGTCAGCTGGTTACCTCTGACCCAGAGATTGGTGTCCAGCTGGAGAACAGTGTGCTGCATGACTGCACGTTCATCACCAGGTGTGGTACTTAGAGCTTTACAGGCATTCTGAATGCGCTATTTTGCTCTAGTGTGCTTTGACGATGCTTTCTTACAGTGACAATAATGAAAAACTAATATTTGTGCAAAATATAGATTGAATAAAGATGTTGTTTTTACAAGTTGAACAACACCCATGAGTATGTGGTGGTAATGTGCTATAATGAGCTGTCTAAATGATATTTTTCCAGTGAGCTTATACTATTCAACGTACATGTGGAGGCCAGTGGAGAGTGGGAGTGTGTGGTTTCTACTGGGCGGGGCAATACATCTCGCAGTGTTGAAATTGTGGTGCTGGAGAACAGTGCCTCCTTCTGTCCAGAGGATAAAGTTATCAACAACCGTGGGGAGTTCAGGTTAGTTATAGTTACATATTTTATCATTACATAACGAAGGATTCGGTGTTCTCATTATTCTCTGGTTTTCATCCCCAGGTGGCCAAGGACCCTGGCCGGCATCACCTCCCATCAATACTGCCTACAGCTGCGTTACCCTTCTCTGTCTGTGGAGGGGGGTATGGAGCAGAAAAAAGCCTCTCGTTACTGTGACCGTTCTGGGAAGTGGCAGGAGGGTGACTACTCAAACTGTCACTACACCAATGGCATCACCCGTGTCCTTCATACCTTCATTCTGGTCAGTACTTCTTTCAGTGCGAGGTTTCATATGATACACAGTTCATGTTCAGTAAACACAATGTAAATCTAGTTTCATGACCTGGCCGTATGTTTGCACTTGCTCTGCAGAGGCCCATCAATGCATCCAATGCTGTCACTGTGGCGCACCAGGTGCGCACATACACCCTAGAGGCTGCAGGCTTCACTGACTCAGTAGATGTGCTGTATGTGGCACAAATGATGGAGAAGTTTATGGAATATGTCAGACAACTGCGAGAGGTGAGAAAGATTCAGTTGCATATTTAAAAAGGCTATGTAAAGATATGTGTGTGTCACTTTTTCTCCTTACGTTATTGTACTTTCACTGTAAGGTTTCTCTATGGGTTTGTTGTAGTTGTCAGAGGTGTTAGTGGAGATGGGCAGTAACCTGATGCAGGTGGATGACCAGATCCTTGCTCTTGCCCAGAGAGAGAAGAGAGCCTGCAGCTCCATAGTCCACTCTCTGGAGACACTGGCCTGGCCTCAGCTCCATAGTCATGCTCAGGACTTCTCCATGGTAGAGACCAAGATCCAAGATTTGTTTTTTTGTTTTTTTGGGTTTGTTTTTTTTTTTAATCCTATCATATGCCCTTTTCTTAACAGTGCAAGTGGAACTTTTAGAGAAACACACTGAATATATTTTTACTTCATTGTGACGACAATTTATGAAATGTGGGAGTTGCAAATAAATTTAAAAACAAACCGTAAATGTAAATATTTTTAGTTGTATTGTCACAATGATTTTACCTGAGTAGCACCACAAAACAAATAGGATGTCAAGAAAATACAAAGTAAAATGTAAATCTTTCTATTTTTAGATGGCAGACACTTTATCTGGATGACTAAAATGCTTAAATATTTCTTACCACATATATTCGTTTTGATATGTACAGGTGTCTAGGAACATCGTGATGGAGGCTCACTTAATTCGACCGGCCCACTTCACTGGCATAACATGCACTGCCTATCAGCGTCGTGAGGTCTCAGCAGGCGGCATGGGAATAGAAACGGCAGAGTCTGCCATTGAACAACAGCTTCGGTTCCGCTGCAGCACTGGCTCACATAACATCTCCCTCAACAATTTTCTCCTAAAGGTGAGGAATGAGGACCCTTCCTCCAACACCTTGTTGCTTCTATTACTATATACTGTGGCATTTTTAACATGTTGTGTCTGCATTCACAATTATCAAGGTTTTAATTTAACTGTTTTCTTCTCCAGAATTCAGTGGCCCTGGCAACTGTGACTCTCCCAGCCACTCTGTTTCCTCCTGATGCTACTGCAGACTGTAAACTTCAGTTTGTAGCCTTCCGCACTGGCAGCTTTTTTCCTCTGACTGGGAACTCAAGTAACGCAGGGGAACACTCCCGCAGACGTAGTGTCAACACTCCTGTCATCTTTGTAGGCCTTGGTAAGGACACTTCTATGTAGTGAGACCCACTATTGTTTTCCCAAATTGAAAGAGAACATGCTTCCTAAAATACAAATAATGGAATTATACACCAATCAGCTAAAATATTAAATCCAGTTTCTGGTTTTAAATTTTTCTGATCCATGTATTTCTGGTTATTCTAATTCTCGTAGTTATATATGAGATATGACATCTTTTTACACTTCCTGTTTTTCTCCATTGTAGCATAACTCCTGTATAACATGAACAATCATGGTTATGTCTTGGGGTAAAACAGATATTCACCATTTTTGTGTTTATTTTCAACAGTTTAATCTAGGAAAAATCTATTGTAGAAAAGGCAGAGAGCCCCTTTCTCTACCAACAGTAGTGCTGGTAGCATTTATGCAGATTTCCTACTGCTACTTTACAACACAAAGTAAATAACCCATGTAAAAAGTTGTTGAAATTTACATTATCAGAGCTACTGGGCCCGACAGACTGCTGCTCTGTTCTTTGTCCACTCACTATTCCTTGGCCTTGACAAACCTTGTTGTTAATTTTGCGCTTCCAGCTACACATAAAGAGCACAGTGAATCCTTGTCTCTGGGAAATGTTGAGACTCATTTTGGAAATTGTAGAAACCCATCAAGCAGTACATGCAGGAAGCTGACTCATGATCAAACTGTTTTTTACTCAACAACATTCAAGTATCCACAAATTATTTTCAATTAAATGCACATTAAGCAACTCAGTCATCAGTATAGTCTGCTATTGGTAATGCCATCGCTTTATTTGACAGATGGTTGCAGCATGTGGAATCACTCGGAGCCTATCTGGGTGTCACTGCGCCATTTGTCTCCTGGTACTGATGCTGTGGCAGCCCAGTGGAGCCTGAACGGACTGGAGAAGCAGGGGGGCTGGAGCCAGGAAGGCTGTCAGCTGGTCCGCAGTGACAGCAGCACCTCCACAATGCGCTGCTCTCTGCTTAGCAACTATGCTGTGCTGCAGGTAGGACATCCTTGAGTATTGAATTTTTTCATTCATCCAGCTATCGCCAAAGTTGAATGAGACTTTCGATTGACCTGCCTGTGATATTTATGTCTAGGAGGTGCCTGACTTCACTAGTTCCACACCCATCTCTGTAAGGGTGCTCCACCCTGTGGTCTATGCCTGCACTGCAATGCTCCTCTTGTGCCTCTTCACCATCATCATCACACACATACTACATCACAGGTACTGTAGTGCATGTGCATTGACAGATCTCTCTGTGCTATTTGTTATTTTTTTAATTTCCCTCATTATTTTATTATGTGTCCCTGCAGCACTATTCACATATCAAGAAAAAGCTGGCACACATTACTCAATACCTGTTTCCACATCGCCATGACAACAGCCATCTATGCAGGAGGCATAAGTTTGACCAGCTACCCAGTGGTTTGTCAAGCAGTAAGTCCTGAATTTACAGAGACTCATCATTTTGACCAGTGGCGTGTAAGCGTGATTTCTGATCTGACTGCAATGCGTGACAGGTGGGCATTGCCCTGCACTACTCGTCACTGTCGACCCTGCTGTGGGTCGGAGTCAGTGCCAGGGTCATCTACAAAGAGGCTGTGTGGAGAATGCCGCGGCAGCTGGAGGGAGATTCTCCTGCTCCACCGACTCAGCGACCCATGCTCAGGTCAGGGAGCTAATGTACCATGAGTTTGTTGTTTGCTGTCAATACGGTTTATGCTTTAGACAGATGCGGGAGTTCTTGCAGATGGCCACCCAAACTGTGCACTATCAAAGATGGTCATTGTGCCAAACAACCAAAGTCCTTCTGTTTTTAAGGAAACCTTGGAGGGACTTAAGAGAGTATTGCTGTAAGGCACAGAACTCAGGGGAGGGGAGGAATGTATGAATCCAACATAACAGAAGCAGAGAGGGGGGTCGCCATAAATCTCAGTAGATCTCACACACATACACACAAACACCCACACACACATTTGATCCAATCGTACACTGTGCCCCTGACCTCACTGACCCAGCCATCACCCTTTTGTTGCCCACTTAGCCACATGGGATCAGGCTGCGATAGATTACAGCCTTCTTGGGCATATACTGACCCTTGTAACACTCTTCCCACTAAGAGAGTGAAGGACCACACAGCTCCGTAAAGACTATAGACAGTCAAAGGGACATAAGAATGTGCATACTTTACAGTCATCTTAGAGGTCACAACACCCTGTGGAAAAAACAAAAACTACTCTTTCTTTCTAAAACAGCAGCTGGGAACTTGTGTTTGATACGTCTCTCTCTGTTATTCAAGGTTCTATTTGATAGCTGGCGGAGTCCCTCTTATCATCTGTGGGATCACTGCAGCTGTCAATGTCAACAACTACGGAGACAACAGCCCCTAGTAATTACTTATATCTTTATCCTTGAATCATTTGTTGCCTGACTTTGTATTTTTTTCTTTGGTGCTGAAGTGACATTTCTGTCTGACATGTTTAATACACAGAGATGTCCTTGTTTTGCACTGACCCCCCTGACATCTTTTCTGCCTCTTGCAGCTGCTGGCTGGTGTGGCGCCCCAGTCTAGGGTCTTTCTTTGTCCCTGCTGGCCTAGTGGTGTTGGTGACCTGGATCTATTTCCTGTGCACTGTGTTTCGCCTGAGGCACCATGTGGAAAAAGAATGCACAGGAACCACGCTGTCCTCTCCTGTGACTGAGAGCCAGCCTGCGCTGGCAGGAAGCACCAGCCTGCTCTCCACAGACTCAGTGGTGGGACCTATAAGCCCTGTTGTGGCTCCAGAGGATCAGTACTCGCTGAAGACACAGTTCCTGGTGCTGGTGGCCACCCATTTCCTGTTTTTGGTTCTGTGGTGTTGTGGAGCCATGGCAATGTGGCTGACAGGGCACACTAGCTTGTTGTTCAGCTGTCTCTATGGGATGGCTGCCACAGTTTTAGGGGTGTTTCTGGTGGTGCACCACTGTTTCAGACGTCTTGATGTGCAGGCCTCATGGCTGGCATGTTGCCCAGGCTACCGCCGTTCGCATCCAATGTCTACTTACACACACACCTGCACTACTGGGAGTGGAGTGCAGACCTCTGAGCAGGGATCTCAACTTTTCATCAACTGCCATCAGCCCGGCGACTCTCATAACTCCTCATCAGCTAGGTCTTCATCCACACCAAGTGGGATCAGCAGCGTTGGCCCTGGGCCCTGCAAACTCACCAACCTGTTGCAGGTGGCACAAGACAATCCAAACAACACTTCACGTGCCCCTGCAGGCAACAACACTAGCACCAGTACTGACAACATCACCAAGCCAACAAACAATAATCTGCCCAGCATTAACTCTGCAGCCCCAGTGCATCCCCAGAGAAGGAAAGTGAGTAGCAGAACTAAACAAGGGAGCAGCCAGTATCACCATCGAGGTGAGGGCAGGGGTCATTATCGTCTCAAAGCTCTAAGGACTGCTGGAGGTGGGGGCAGCCTTGGAGCTTTAGGACCCCCAGGTTTAGAGCACCTCAGTTCTTCACATGGGGTTTACAAACAGGCCACAAGTGAGAATGGCAGCATCCACCACAGCCTCTCAGAGAACCAGGCCAGCCCGTTGACGAATGGGAAGCAGGTGGGAGAGTCAGCAGCCACCAGCCCCTCAGAGGGAAGTGATGGGGGCAGCAGTGGGAGTCGCAAGCCGTTCCCCCTGCTGCCTTCTATGGCCAGCAGAGCGGCCATGCATGGTGCTCAGAGACGATGTGCCAGCAGAGACAATTTGAAACTGGCTGCTGCTGCAGAGCGAGAAACGAAGCGCTGCTCCTACCCTTTGAACAGTGTCACAAACACTGTGCCAGGGGCCGCCGCCCCAAATGGCACCTTGAAAAACTCAGTGCTGGAGCTGGAGCAGGATATGAGCAGCACAGACCAATCCCAGAGCTCTGTTGGAATGAAGAGTGGTTTGTGGAAAAGTGAAACCACAGTGTAACCTATACTTATATGTGAACTTCTATGCATGACCTTAATTGACTCTGAAATGTTTGGGTTATGTTTGAATGGTCTCTTGATTATAATAATTATATAATTTAAGATATAAAATCATGAAGGCATCCAGGACCCTAAACTGGTACTCTTGCCTTTGATGCATTGTAAAAATTTGCTGTGAAATGGTGAAAAAACATTAAGGCTGTTTTTTATTGTCATTTTCAAACATAAGATACCCTTTTTATTTTATCCATTTCACAAAAATGCAGGATATCCCTGAAATTGGCATATGATGTTGATTTCGGATGCCTAATGAAAGCTTTATTGTTTTACTTATGATTTTTCTATGCATAT
This sequence comes from Istiophorus platypterus, assembly GCA_016859345.1. Lineage (NCBI taxonomy): Eukaryota > Metazoa > Chordata > Actinopteri > Istiophoriformes > Istiophoridae > Istiophorus > Istiophorus platypterus. The sequence goes on from CM029115.1 coordinate 9,919,630, forward strand.
CAACTATAGCATGAAATGGAAACCAAGATGGTCCATTTCCAAATTACAGCTATATGCATTTAATCTGTGGACAAACTTTCACCCTTCTATTTGCTTCACATAATTGTTTGTGTGTACTCATGTATGCACCTGTATGTTCTGTTTCGGTGTGTGCATATGTATATGTGTGTGTGTGTGTGTGTGTGTGTGTGTGTGTGTGTGTGTGTGTGTGTGCGTGTGTATGTGTGTGTGTGTGCGCGCGTGCTCTTGTTGTGTGCGTGTATGTGTGTGTTTGCACATACAGTAGGAGAATAATTGTGTGAATGTAGCTGTACAGAATCTCTGAGTGAATTTTATAAAAGCTATGCGAGACTGTTGAATATAAGTTGAAAATGTTGCATTTTTATTTGTATGTACTCCCATCAGCACTGACAGAGCTCTCCCATCTAATAAATTCAGAAAAAATAAAAATCAGGGGAAACAACCATTGTCTTTCTCATTTCCAGTGACCACTTTTAACAGAGGACTTTTACTCGGCTAATGTATGAATGACTGCTCCCCCCTGGATGGCAATGAAACTTTTCAGTCATTGTCAGGGATCAGAAATGTGTTAGAATAAATGCATCAGTCGAATCCCACAGGTCTTGCAATGACAGAATTATCTAACCCATATTGACTTAACAGTAAACTTTCTCCCTATCATTTTAGAGGTCTTAAGATTTCTCCAAAATGTTGTCAAAATTTCTCCACAAAATGCTTCTCAAATATCAGTACCACTGCATGAGTTGAATAAATTCAGTAAGAAAACTGCCTTCACATTCGAGGAGACTTTTTTAGTCAGTTTGATACACTTGAAATTCAGGAAATTACATTAGCAGGAAATAGTGTATCTACTATGCAACTCATTGTCACTGCTTTTCCCGTTATTCATTGAGAGGAAGTCCTCATGAGACTCAGACAATTGCAAACTGTATGTTGTCACTGTTATATACGGGCAGTCTGTTGTGAATACTATTATATATTCTGTATACAATATGAGCTTTTCGATGAGCCCTAAGCAGGATGTATTCAGGATGTAAAACATAGAAAACACTGTCTATTCCTTATGACTGTGACTTACGGTATACTGAACCTCTGATGGCAAATTGAGATAGTCTTAAATCTCACGACTCAAAAATATCATCATGCTTAAGTACTTCATGAATCTGGTGTAGATACTGTCATCTGTTCACACTTTCTGCCATGGCCATGGCTGAGTTATCCATAGGTCTAGTGTCGCTTTGCTTCTGTATCGTGATTCGGTTAACAATTTCCAAATAGTCTTGTGTATTCAAGAAAAAAACACATATTTATTTAAACATTATAAGAAACTTTTTGAAAAAATTGGTTCTGTTGCTGAGGAATGGAGCACATGTCAGTCGTTTTTTCAATTATGCACGTTTCTAATCATTTATAACTGAATGTTAAATTCTGCTAAATGTTCCAGCCTTGAAACAATCAGTCCATGGAGTGTACTCTATTTTGCATACTACAAAAGCCCAGAAAAAAAATCATGAAATATAGTCATAAGACACATTTTATTCTCCTTTTTACACCCCAGTGATGATCAGCCCTTAAAGGGACATTGGCCGTAACCACTTTCTCATCAGTTTTGCTAAAACATTTCTCTTAATTACAAAATCTGATTTTTTAGATTTGCATATCTAGACCTTATTTTCCTATTCTAATAGAAGATCCTGCAGTGACGATCTATTTATGAAATCCGTCTTTAATTCAGTAATATATTTCGTAAGAAATCCCCAAAACATAGTGAGAAAAACAATTTGTCTGGACATTTTCTGTCCTAAATGTGCGTCTCTGGACCCAGTTCAGTCTTAATTGTTGCCGTGTTTAATTCTTCTATGACTTTTTCGAGGGTAAACTGATTCCTGATCAGTGACTTGATATTGCTAGGTAACGGTCCGCCACGTCTCAACGCCCAGCTCTCTCGCCGTCCAATCACCGACGCCCCTCGAAGATGGACAGAAATGTCAGCCAATCGGATGGAGCTGTGTCGAGCGTGGGGTAGGAAGTCATAACAACAGGGAAGGGAACTGTTTAACTTTACGGAGGCAAAGCAAGGGAACTGTTTACACGAAAGCCTCCTATAGTGTCCTTAAGTAATCACACCGCCGTGTCCTGGTTGGGTTTCACGGACTAGAACTAGTGCTAAGTTGGTGTGAACTTATTTAAGGAGTCGAATATAGCGCTACGAAGAGAAGGGAGACGTATTACGACGCTAACCTGAGCTTCCTGAACTAAAGTCAAGCTAGGTAACCTAAACCTACGGCCGCAGAGGACAATGGAGGCGAAAAACACCGCTCAGTAAGAGGTCAAGCAGCATCCCGACGTCGTAAGCTCTTCCTACGAGACGTTTCGGATTGAGTTTCGGGTAAAAGCTCAACGGAGTTTTCGCCATGTCTCTGGCCGAGCAGAGCCAACAGTGGTACCCTACGAGCGTACAAGTGACGGTGCACCAGGCTCGGAACCTGCGCGTCAAAGGCAAGAACGGCACCAACGACGCCTACGCCATCATCCAGGTGGCCAAGGACAAGTTCTCCACCTCCGTGGCCGAGAAATGTGTCGCCCCGGTGTGGAAAGAAGAGGCTTCGTTTGACCTGCCTCTCTTCCACCCGGGAAACGCCGAGCGCTGCACGCTTTATATCATAGTCATGCACCGCGCACATGTGGGGCTCGACAAGTTCTTGGGCCAAGCTGTGATAAACTTACTGGATCTCCACGACAACAAGTCTCGCAAAAAGACAGAGTAAGTTACAGCTGTCCGGTGGGTCCAAAGTACTCACCACCCCCCCTTTCATAGCCTGCTTGTCACACTGTCAGATTAAGCAGAGAATCGGGTGTTTACGCTTGGTTAGGGGTTGTTTGTTGTGGTCAAGGGTTACCTAATGGTTTAAGTTCAGCTTAAACCTCTATCCAGTTAAATGACTGCATCACTGTACTGAAAGTCTCAGTACAGTTGCAGGATGAAAATTTAGTCCACATAACTTCAAGATTACTTCAAACGCTTAAAACTTTACAGCATGAGTAAACTCTCATCATCTTCGAACAAATAGGGAAGCAAACTAATAATATGTTTGTTTATTCATCACTACTGCCCTATTGTCAAGAATAATTTACATTTATCTTAATTTTTTTTTTTTTATTTCTCTAAATTATTTTGATCCAAGAACAACAGAACTGCCTTTGCTGTAAAGCTTACTTCAGTATTCTCCTGAGTGGTTGGATCCAAGCAGAAGTCAAGGGAGCAAGTCCCCCATGACAATTAGTGTCAGACTCGCCCCATGTTACTGTGATTGATAAGTGACTGTATTTGTTGTGTTTTGTGTTTTGTTTTTGAAGTGGCAGGTGACCTGTGTTTTCCTTACTTGTCCTTTTATTGTAGACCAGGGCTTAATTTAACCTTTTCTAAGAAAACATTAACAAAACATTTGTGGATTATGAACACCTACCTGATGGTGTATTTTCCTGACAAGGGAATCAGATGTTAATTTAGATTTTTCCCAAAATATTAAACATTTTACTCTCCTTATTTTAACACCAGCAATGGATAAATTTTGTTGATATTTATGTCGCGCTTGCCAGACACAGCCAATGTGTCTTTGAAAATTACCATTAGTGAAAACCTTTTAAAATTAGCACCTTTTAAGTTGTGTCTGGTTCTATTAAAAAGATAAAGTCTCTGCAAATGTCACTGACAAAAACCATTGAACATTAAATTTTGTAAAACACATACACAAATATCTTAGAGTGTTCTTTGACCTCTTATTTGTACACTGTGAAACTCAACAGTGAATTATACATTAATCTTTGAGATTACTCTAAATTATATTGGCTGTTGAGGAGTTTTGGCACTCTTCAGCTAATCAGGGCAGGTCTAGTTATTGGAATACAGAATACACAAATGAATAATTCAGCCTTGTCATGGCACTTTTTATACACAAATCAAATACATTGCATATGAACTAGGTCACAAGATGAAGCAGAAACAAAAAAAAGAAAAATACCATTATCATATTTACATGGTGATGGAGTCTCTTTATCCTCCCTCTTATTATCAGTGTCTGTGAGGAAAAACAGAAACCATGGAGTTTGTGGGAAAACAGTCTAATATTATTCTAATCTCAGTAAATTCATCTGTTTTCCCTCTCTTCATTGGACCACACCTAAATGTTTGGCTGAGACTTTACTTCCTAGACTGGTGTGAAGTCAGCTCTGATGGAGACCTAAATGGAAATGAGTGTCTCATGTTGCTGCTGTTAATTCTTCCTGTTCCTCAAATTAACTGCAATATGTTTGGTCACACCTAGATGTGCTAAATGAGTCAGGATGACATCAGTGGTTTGACATAGCATGGGTGTAACATGGGTTAACAGGACTCAAAATAGAACACTCCATTAGTGTTGAATTAGAGAAACACACCCTTTTATGCAGGAGAAATTTTAAATGTAAAAAAATGGCTTAATATAAACTCTGTTGGCTTTATCCGACACTCTTAATTCTGGGATGACCTTTAATAAAGGCTGAATGTGCTGGCGGTTGTGAGTTCTCAGTAATCACTCGACCAAGGGCAGCCTTGATATAGTTCTAGAATGACCTCATTCACTTGGTTTTTATACTGTCATATCTGAAATGTTATCTAGTGTTTGCTGTGTTAGTTTTTACACCTCAATGGCAAAGTTCATTCCTTGCATTCTCCTCTCTGTCTGAACACCCTCGCTCTGCATGGCCTGCTCCCTCTGTCTCCTTTAAGATCCAGTATGCAGGCTGGGTATTGGATGTTGCTCTTTCCGCCTGGAAGCGTGGTGTTGGATTACTATCCTGTTTCCCTGTCAAGTTGATACAGGGTGTGACATTGAGGACTTTGTTTTTCTGCTGAAAGGGCACACTACAGTTGCCTCTAATACATAAGTGTGTATTTGAGATGAAATGAGTTTGTAATGCCACATATTTGAGTATGTCAAAGAATAGAAGTCATTTACTATCCCTGCAAAAATATTAATTTAATAGACTGGTTTCGTGTTACATTTATGGAGTTATTTGCTTTTTAGTGATTTAAAGTTTTGATATGACCAAAGGGCTGCAACTAATGATTATTTTCATTAGCAGTCCATCTACCTATTATTTCCTCAGTCAATTGATTAATCTATAAAATATATGAAAATTGCAAAAAATGACCTTCACATTTTTCCAGTTTTCAAAGTGATGTCTATAAATGGTTTGTTTGGTCTATCCAACAGTCCCAAACTCAAAAGATATTCAGTTTACAAATATGCAAAACAGAAAAGCTGCCACTCTCACATTTTAAAAGCTGCAGCTAGGGAACATTTTGCAACAACTAATCGATTGTCAAAATTACTGATTTTTCTGGCGATCTAAGAATTGATTATTCACTCAAAGATTGCTGCTCTATTTGAGTGAATTTTTACAAGAAGAAACATTTTTTTTCTTAATCATGCAGATGTTCTTTAAAAGATTCTATGATAAATTTGTATCATTAACCATTATTTTCATTATTGAATAATCTTCCTATGATTTTCTTGATTATTGGATTCCTTGTTTGTTGTATGAATTCTTAAAAGTCAATAATGAAAAAAAAATCACAAACTTTCACAGTAACACACTTAAATCCAAAGTTGACATCTTCAGTTTGTTCAATCTATCATCTAAACCCCAAAGAGAGAAATTTTCCTTCGCATAAGACACAGAAAAGCAGAAAATTCTATCAATTTAGAAACTTGAACCAGTGACTGTTTGGAAGTTTTGCTTGAAAAAATGACTCAAACGATCAATTAATTAACAAAATAGTTGATTCATTTTCTGTCAATCAGTTAATAGTTTTAGCAGTAGTTATGGAGAAGTGATATTGGACTCGTTTCAGTTGTAGCAGAGCCGGTTCCTCAGAGTCAGGTTCATTTGTTCAGACACCTCAGCCACAACTTTTATATCGTAGAGAAAGAACAGAGCAGTGGCACTGAAAAAAATCTCCCTTACATAAGATTTATATGTAACGATTATGAGAATCGCCTTCCGTAAAATCAAACAAAACATCACCATATAAAGCTTTTCTGCATTGGCTTTAAGAACATTTTTATATTGGATAATATTATCAGATAATTCTTAAAAAAAAATCCACTGAAATCTAGTTAAATGTGAGTGCATGGTATCAGTGAGAGTTAAAACAATATTTTGAAAGAACATATTACATATTTGACTCTATTTACACCTTGTTATATAATTTGCTGAGCCCATTCTGTTATCGATTCACATAACAAACACAGGCTAATCATTAGACAGTTGACAGAGGGAACTTGTCCAGCAGGACTGGTGAGAGCCCACATCAGGGGCACGGCTCTGTACTCCTATGCAGACAGGACAGTACATGCACACCCTGTCAACCTGTTAATGACTAAAGTGCATACTCTGTTTTTATTGACAAAGACAATAACAACCATCAGTTTCTTGGTTGGCTCAAGAAAGTATGATCTCTCTGCCCCTGTGCCCAGACTTGGTTAGCAATTGTTTGACTAGGCATGCTGAGTTTAGTGTGGGAGCTAAGGAATGTTTGAATTAGGCCCAGTATAACTTTCATTACCCACGTACTATACAGCACCTCCCTGCATGTTTCAAAGTTTTTGAACAATGTTGGTTCACTCCCATGCGTGTTTCCTGCCTGCTTTCCCCAGACTTGCCTGTCTGGAACTCTGCTATATGACCCAAAATTGAATAATGCAGCAGTAAACTTCATATGAACTGCAGCCAATTGTCTGTTTATTGTCACACCATGTTCTGTAATTAAATACAGTGATAGATATCATCAGTTATACCTGGTTAATCTCTTACAAGGTTAAACTTAACATTAATAGGACCCAAACACTATTATTCTACAAATATGAAATAAGCGGAATTCACAGTTACCTTTAAGTGAAAAATTGAAGTGCTCTGCTGTGGAAAAAAAAGAGTTCAAAAGGGGAAAAGCTCAATATTATGGGCTCTTCTGCTTCGGTATAAGTACATTGATTAATAATAGCAAGGCTTTAATTATAGAAGCAGAAAGCATCTGTATGTAATAGCACAAATAGTTTGTTTTGGCATGGTTTTAGGCAGGGCTCTCCAGAACACTCCTACCTTTCCCTTGCAGACAATAAGTGCTGATCCTGTACAACAGAGAGAACATGGGGGAGTTGGGAGGGGTGCTGAACAAAGCTGTAATTGTCAAGCTTTATCTGTGGTTGGCATGGTGCTCCCAACAGGAACTGGAACAAGCCACACAATGGTTAATGACACCTATTAGTCTCAGGTTGAACGAGACAGAGCAGAATAATGGCAACAGATGTGAAGCAAAGTCAGGTGATTTATGTTGGGGATGTATTTAAAGTATGTCTTTTTATATTCAACTTATATTTAACCTTATTTAACCCCACCTTAAGTGAGCCAATATACTTTTTTGTTTACAGTATAGGACCAACCCAAAATCAAATTACTATATAAAAGGGTAGACCTGCGATCAAAACATGGTTTGGTGTTGTACCTGTCTTGGTTTTGCAATAACATTAACAATGCATTGCAGTTAAGCATACATTTATAAGAACTCAGATTCAATTGTAGTCTGGGGTTCAAAGTAGATATTCTTTTTGATATTGATTAATGATGATTTTTTTGATTAATCGATATGCTGTTTAATTGATAAATTAACAGAAAATACTGATAAAATGCTCATTTCAAGATGCCAAAGCCCTCAGTGACATCCTCACAGAGCAGGCAAAAGCAAAGAAAAACTCACATTTGAGAGACTAAAACCAAAGAAGTTTGGCATATTTGTTCAGTAGAAGACTTATATAATTAAGCAGTTATCGAAACTGATGTTGCTGAACTTTCTATTGACCAATTGATCCATTAATTATTTCAAAAACAATTAATCTAGAGTAGAAGTTGAGTGAAATGGATTAAATATACCTGCAGGTAGATTATTTTGTTATTTAGAAAACAATTAATTATTTATCTTGTTAAACACCTAATTAATTAACCCATAAATCTATATAAAGTCAAAAAATATATTAAAAAAATGCCCATCACAGATTTTCAAAGCATAGCTAAACAGAAGAAGCTCAAAATAAAAGATTAGATCATCACATTTCAGATCTGCCAAAGGCAACAGCATTTCTGTTTGATTATTAATGAAACAATTATGAATGAATCAGAAGTGTTGTTTATTCATTTTCTGTCAGACAACTAATCAGTTATTTAATTGTTTTATTTTGCAATACAAAAGCTGCATCAGAAATTTCACACTGTTTCAGTTTCAGCTTGAATTGAAGTATTTCACCTGTTTAATTTGATACTAATTCAGCACCTGAAAAAAGCCACATGCACTGAGGACAAGTGGAAATCTCAGTCTCACCTCACTGCAATTTTTTTTGTTGTCTAAAAGGTCATGATGGATGACTCTAAGACTAAATGACCTGATAGGAAGGAGGTTTGTTGCAGTGTGGTAAAATGTGCACAATGTCAGAGTTTTGATTATAAAAAGCCTGTCCTTAATTCTGAAGAAAATTTTATTTGATCTTGCAAAAAATCTCATCTGATTAATTTTTTTTTATGTCATTTTCAGTTGGTTCAAGCTGGTGGACAAGACTGGGAAGGAGGACAAGGTGCGAGGGGAGGTGTTGCTAGATATACAGTTTATGAGAAACAACATGTCAGCTAGCATGTTTGACCTGTCTATGCAGGAAAAACCACGCTCTCGCATCTCCAAGCTGAAGGACAAAGTCCGTGGGAAGAAAAGGGATGGTTTCTCTGACTCTGCCTCAGCAATTGTTCCCTCTGTAAGCCAGGTCCTCACTGACAGTGAGGGAGAGGCTGACACACAGTCACTCAATCAGTCTCCAAGGGGGAAAAAGAAATCAAAGCTCAAAACCCTCTTTGCCCCCAAGTCAAACTTGCAGCGTAACATCTCACAATCCATGTCTACCCTGGGGACCCTTCCTGAGAAAAACTCATCTGTCAGTGGCAGCCACTCATCTGGCCTCAACGTAGACTCTCCTGAAGGTAACATAACCTTTCTGAATTCTGTGTGTACTGTATGCAGACAGTTGTGTTTTTCCTCTGCTGGACAGTGCAAGTTAAATAATGGGGTTTTGCATGGCAGCAATGAAATCATGCTTCTCTGTCTCTCCTCACACAGTTAAGAAGAAGTTCAAATTCCTTGGACACAAGCGAACAGGCAGTTCTGACAGCAAGGTGTCTCAGGGTCCTTTCTCCCTACTGGGTCGCTCCAAGCAGAGCAACAGTGACCTGAACAACCTGTGCATCAACGGCAGCCATGTGTACACAGAGGAGGCAGAGCCTAAGAGTGGGTCTACACTCAGCCTGAACAGCTCAGGCCAAGGCTCTGTGGAGGATGTCCACAAACACCTGTCTGATATGTCTGCAGATTCAGCAAAAAGTGCACCTGTCTCCACCTACAGTCCCCACCTACAGGGAGGGCTTGAGTCTACAGGGAGAGCTGTTATGGAGCAACAGCGCCATCAGGAGGAGGAGGAGAGAAGACAGGCAGAAGAAAGGCAAAGAGCAGAAGCAAAGAGGCTGGAGGAAGAGGAGAAATACAGGGCAGAGGCAAAGAGAATGCAGGAGGAAGAGGAGGAGAGGAGGAAGAGACGCTTCCTTGAGGATGAAGCAAGGAGGAAAAAACAAAAAGAGGAGGAAGGAGAGAGAAGAAAGCAAGAGGAAGAGCGCAGAAGACTGGAAGCAGCAGAGAATCAGAGGCTTGAAGAGGAACGTTGCAAACTGGAGGAGCAGAAACGACAGGAGGAAGCCTCCATGAGTGAGAGGTTGTCGTCTCTGTTTGGAATGATCAGAAAGAAGGAGGAGAAAAAAGAGGAGGCACAGCAGCATCCTGTAGAGGAGTTATCTACACCAGCCCCTGGCAGTGATTTAAGACCTCTTGATCAACCAATTTCCTACCGCTCCACCAACCCATTTGAGGAGATTCCCCTCAGCAGTAACGAAAGCACAGCTGAACATCAGAAATCCAGCCGCAACCCACAAACCCCCACTGCCACTGTCTTCCTCAACCGCACAGCTAAAGTGTCTGCAGTCAAGCCCAGGTAGGCCTTCCTCTCATTTGCTTGTATTATTTGCTCTAACAAGTTGTAGTTATGTAAAAGGGCTGTTATTTCACTGTTATGATGCTTGGCGTGCTAGTCGTTGCTTGTAGTCACACTATTCTTAGACTCGTGTGACTAGATTTAGATCAGTTGGGCCAGAGGACTGCCCGCACACACTGATGCCTTCATGGAGTTGTGTGCATAATTATCCAGGGACAAGTAAGAGGCACATTAAAAAAATGTATTTATTAAAATATTTTACTAAAATAAAACTTAACATTTGTATCTGACAATTGAATTTCATCCTCCAACATGTCTGTCAACACCGAGACTTGGGAATTTCACAACTCTCCATCCTGTTTCTGTTCATGTTGACAGCCGTTTGACTGTCTTGAATTACCAAAACTCTGAATTCCATTCAGTGGATGATGGACCTGTTTGACCAGTTTGGGTTCTGTACAGATGAGAATCTGGGTGTGGCTAGTGTTTGTGAAGATGTTGTGGGGCAGGTTGTGGACTGACCAGGGCTCATAAGGAGTGGCTGAGCCACAGTGTGCCTTTCTATAGAAAGGTCTTGGGTGATTGGATTCTGTTTTATATTTTTTTTTTTAAATGTTGCTTATTGTCTGGGTTGGACTGGATTGGACTTCTATTTTTCAATGATAATGGTAGGGAGCATGTGCTTGCTATTGTCACTGATGTTAGGCTCGCTCGATGGCTGACAGTAACCGACGCATTTAAAGTTGTTTATATCAGTTGTTGTATGTATTTTGGTAGATTTTGAGCCACCTTATTTTACCTAGTATGATTTAAGTGGCAAATTCTTAAAGTAGGAGTGTGACATTGTGTTCTTTACACGTTGAACAGTTGAAATTTCTCAATGTGAGCAAGTCAAAGCTAAAACAATAACAGTAACCACAAGAGATGGGAATATCAGAAGTTCTGTCCTCAGATTGGCCATTGAAATTGAACAGTAGACCATTTTATAACCAAATGATTTTGTCATATTTAATTGCATTTAATTGTCTTTTCTATTGCATAACTGTGATAAAATGAAGTTCGTCACAGACCACAAATTTGTTTTAATTTTTATAATATTTAGAATAGTTGTTATGTGTTGAATGAAATTCAAATTGTCTAAGTGCAACATTATATGAGGCTGTAAAAAGGGATTTGAATAGTTTCTGTTGACCAACTTGTTGACATGTTAGATGCTGGTTAATTGGTGAAGGGTTTTACATTAGTCGAAGTGACATTAGATGATGTGATGGTCACACTGACCTGTAGGCCTTTGTTTTCACTCCTTGGCAGATTGGCTCAATCTCTGGAGTCTGAGCCCACTCACTTTCAAACCCAAAGTCAGCTGTGTCCTTCCCCATCCACGTCTGAGTCCACCCTCTCTAGTGTCCCATCTGAGTCCCCTGAAAATTTCTCCAAACTCCACTCATCCTTGGCTCCGCTAAACATAAGTCAGGGCCTGTCTGGTTCCCCACGTGGCAGCACAGAGAATTTGTCACCGGTGGAATTTGTGGGATCTTCACCCACCATGGCGGAGAAGAAGAGAAAAGCCCCCCTGCCACCCACGTATCCTGTACATGGAACCCAGACTGAAGGAATTCATGTTCCTGTCAGAGAGATCAAGAACCCTGCATATGTAGAAGCAGATGGATCACAACAAGGCAACAAAATGTTTCTACCGCTTCCTGATTATGAAACCCTCTATCCGAAGAAGAGGCACGGAGTACAAGGTTACACTCGATGGGATCATATAATCGCTGAGGTCAATCAGAGATCCATGGACGCTCCACCGGAATTTCTGGGTCCAGAGATGAGTGTGGATGGCCCAGAGGAGCACAAACCATCTCCTAGGTCTACCAAATCACAAAAGAGTCCTGCTATGAGGTATTATCAAACCCAAGATTGGGGGACCAAACCAGTATCATCAAAAAAAGTACCAGCCCCAGCTCCCCCTAAAACAGTCACATCTCAGCATCCTCAACCACTAGAAGATTCTAGCCAAGGACAAAGCCAGAACATTGCTCACCAATCTGTCACAAGGCCTAATCCGTTTGCAGTGCTAGAACCTGTAAACACTGACCTCTCAAGAGAGAGTCTCTCAGGGATGTCCAGGGATGGAGCCAGGAAGGTGTTGCAACCACCAACTGCAGCAACACATGCACCCACACCAACTAGCCAAATGGATACTCCATCAGAGGATCAAAGGAAAGTGAAGGTGTCCATGAACAAAGAAGCACCCACAGCCAAACCCAGACAGAGTGTTAACTGCAAAGAGCCTACACAGGAAGAAGATTCTGCTGTGACACCAGATAAAGATATGAACACTAACCCCCAAACATCAGTTAGTCAAAGTGTGAGCAGCATGGACAAAACGGGTGACCAGACAAAGGAGAACTTTGTTGAGTGTGAACCATGGCCCAAGATTGAGCTTCCTTTTAAAGACCTGGGGGCACGGGTGAAGCAGAACCAAGAAGCCAACAACATGTTTACTAGCACCATACAGATAGAAGAGAAGCCTGAAGATTGGGGAATGACGACAAATGATCTTGATAAAATTTTTGGTCAAGATAAGCCAACACATCCCTTTGCTAGTTTTAATGCCAGTGATTCAGACAAACACAGTGAATACAGGAAAGAAGATGATGATTCGAAAGTCAGCACTGTTTTCCAAAGGAGGAATTCACTGAAACAAACACAGGTTCTTCTTCCAAAATCTCACACAGAAAATAGAGGTTCCAAATCTCGACAAGAACCTGCATGTAAAGAAGGAACAACCATAACCGCAGCCAATCAAAGCATCTCCACAAAAGATGTCATGAATGAGTCTGTCGAACTTAGGCCTCAATTTGATGTGAAAACACAAAGCAATTTTTATGGAGGAGAGGATCCATTTGGAGCTGAAGCTTTTACCACACCCCATTCTTTGACTTCCTCAGAGCCCCTCCAGGTAATAATGGAGGAACCAGCAGGAGGTTTGTCAGGGGGAAAGACACTGTTGCGAGCATTGGTCTCACCATCTGAGGTTCAGCCGGTCAGTGCTCAGTATAGCAATGGAAGTGGGCTAGCCTTATCTTCACGCAGGTGAGATTTGAAGAGGCTACTAACAAAGAATCCTATTTTTGGACTGTTTATCTAGATGTGTGTATGCCTGATGCTGTTGTGTTTAGGAGGCAGATAAGGTGTTGGGATTTCCCTTGGATGTGACTACTTTGAAAGCTTGGGATTTCTTGGCTTACTTTCCTCACTTTGAGTTTATTTTGATCATGTGGAGTGATTTGGAAGATTTGCAAAACACATTTTTTTTCTGTCAAGTTTCTGTACATATTGTTGTACATGCATTGATCTTCCTGAGAACTTAATAATAATGTATGCTTTTCTTTACAGGCCTCATCCTGTGAAGCCCCTGACCTCAGTTGAGAGCCAGCATGCTACCAACATCCAAGCTCTAAAAGAGATAAATGTACGGGACAGCACACTAGGGAAGATTAAGGTACCATCATAACATAAATGACAAACTGGGACCAAAACACCAAGATTTGACATGTGCCCTCAAAGCAAATTAATTGGATTTTCCTGCTGGGGGAACTTTTCATGGAATTAAAATATCACCTTTATTAAAGAATTACAGTTGCAGTTGGCAGCTTCATAGTGAATAATTTTTCACGTTTTAAAATTCGGAAAATATCGTAAATTTTGAGGGGGGGTTTTGGCCTTGGAAATATCAGATTGACAGTTCTTATATGAAAGAGTCCACTTCCTATGTTTTTCAACTAAGCAAATAGTTTTTCTGCTAATAACAAGATGTGGCTTAAAGCTGTGGAAAACTAAGCAAGTAAGATGTAATGATACTTTTTTTTTTTCATCTCTTAGAATGTGTTTTTGCATGTATACTCTTGGGGGACAAACCAAAGAGCTCTTAGCAGTTCAAGATGTACTTAATTAAATCAGTCAATATGTTTAGAAGGTGTATATCGCATTGACTTTTGTCCTATCCCTCAGGTGGCCGACTCAGGTGAAAGCGGACCTTACTCTCAGCTGACCCAGGAAGAGCTAATCACACTGGTTGTAAAGCAGCAAACAGACCTGTCCAGGAAGGACGCCAAGATTGTCGAGCTCGAAGAGTACATCGACAACCTGCTGCTTCGCGTCATAGACGAAAAACCCAGTATCCTGCAAGCCCTCAGCCCTGCCAAGCCGGTGTAAAGTCATGGTCCCTGGAAGGAGCGAGTCCCACTTTTGTCTCCTGTGTGAGTTTGTACTGTTGTCACTGTGTAATGAGACACACAATCTCTATGAAGGTCTTAGAGCATATGCACTTTTTTAATTTTTTTTAGTTAGAGTGAAATTTTTTTGAGAATGCTGGAAAATTGTCTCTGAACCAATAATAATAGGTGATAACTTAATAACAAGCAAGTAAAAATCTTTAAATAAGCAAATTAAGGTATTTCTTGTGACACTAAGGTACTAGAATTCACTTTAAAAAAACCTTGTTACATGAAAATATATTCAGCTTCTTCATTTATATACCATACCTGATGCAATTTGGGTTGAAATTTATTTAATATTCTTAAAATGCAGAGAAAAGTGTAGTTTTGTTAAACTGTTCTGACCTTTTTTTTCTTAAACTTACACTGGGCCTTGTGTAACTTACTACTGTGTGATGCATGAGCAAATTGATAAACTTACCAAACCATTCCAAATTCATGTACCATGTTGCTGAGGTAAGAATGTACATTAAATATTTTTTCAATAAATTGTTTAATTAACTTGCAGCACATTCCTGCATATAGTAGCTATGAATTCTGGTCCCACCAGCTAAGTCAAGCTTATGATTGTTATTCAACAAGTACACACTGATTTTTCCCTCCATCGCAGAAGTCTTATTTATTTTCTTCAAGCATGTACTTTTTAACCAAACAATTTAACAACATTCCTCACCTTTTTCATTCACCACAGTTGAATCTCACTTGGGCATCCAGTCCTTAAAAGATATTGTGCCTACTTTTGCTTCAAACAGGTGTTATTTAGAAAGCCAGCAATTAATGAAAGCACGCAGCTACTATGTACTTTAAATCCTTTGAATTACACAGTGGTTAAAGCTGTTTTTTTTCTCCTTTATCTGGTTGTTATGTAGCCTGTGCACATAGTTGAATGTATAATATTATGCAAATAATAGTGAAGAATCAAACTTCCAACAATAATGTAAGATTTTGATTACTGTAATGTTTGTGTTGTATTTATGAAATAAAAACCAAGAGATGATTAGAAATTGATCATCTGAGGTACTACAATAGACTCAGTATCAGTAATAATCAGCCTTGTCATTGTATTTGAACTACTCCATGAATGAAACCTGCATCTATGCCTTTGTTTGATGTCTTGGCAGAAATTATAGCAATATTAATCTCTAGAATGTACAGACCTGTGCCTTCAAAACCTTTTTTCATGACTTTGTTTGCTGGTTGGTTAGCCGTTGGCTACCTCTCTGCTTTTTCTAGAGTCAGAGCTCAACAAATGTGCAGCGTGATTTGTTTGTCTGACATAGAATAATTCTGAGGCCGATGTAAAACTTCTGAGAGGAGTGATGCGGAGCAAAATATGATTTTATTTGAAATAAAGACACTAATTATTTAACCAGATTGTTTGTATCTGCAATTACTTACAATTATTCTATGTGCATTTTAAAAGAAATGAAACCGAGTGGTTTCAATAAAATATTAATCCACATAATGGTTATCATTGTATAAGCCTTCGAACAAGCTACATATTGCATTGTGATCTGTATCTCTCACTCCAAGTTATGTTGTTTAGTAATCATTTTGTGTTTTGAAAAATTTATAAGGAAAAAAAGAATTTTACAAATACACAAAAAATTTAAAATTTGAAAAGAAATAAATTAGTTGGGGCCGATCTCTGAACAGAACACTTCATACATCCATTTCATAAGACAGGTCCATAGGAAAGGGATAAATGGCTATGGGATGGGATACATTTTTGTCAACATACAAACAATATGTCCACAAATACTTTTGTGGAGTTTCAGGGCAAGATATACTAGAAAAAAACTGCAAAGTAGTGAAAGAGCTGCCTTGTATCAAACGATGAACATTGAAGACATTGTCATCAAACCAGCTGATATGGGAGGTGGTATCTGTTCCAGATGCTGAGAAAGAAGGGCATGAAATCCTCGCTCTTTGGTCAAACGCCAGATTCTATAAACATAAATCATGATCCCACCATTTCTTTTTAACAGGAAGAAACTCTCTTCAAAATGCTCAAAAGAGTAGTTTCTATGTGTCTTGTAATAAAAACTTTTGTCTTAAGCACATAAATAACCCACCAAACCCCCTAAGCTGTCACACTGTGGCAAACACGCAACTTCCCAAACTTTGTGGTCTTTTTCATTAAGCCCCTTCCTGACCCTGCCAGTCTAAATCAAGGACACCACTATTTCATTGATAAATTTTCATGCCATATTTCCCAGATTATATTCTTCTACTGACTCGTTATCACAAGCCTTTATACTAACAGACCCCATGAAGGTTTTTTGGAGGCCTTGTGTTTTTATTTACAAGAGAAGCACATCTATCCCTTCTAACCAACCTATTATTGACTTATTGATTTCTTTTTATGATGATTTTTTTTTTCAGATTTCAGGCATTAGCATTGGACCCCATTCATCTACCTAATTATGCTAATTTATTTGTTGGGGTTTTTTGGGAAAGAAATTTCATCAGTCCAGTCAAGAAAACTTATCTAAGATTAAAAAATGGTGCAGATTCATAGATGCCATCTTCTGCATAGGTAATGGGAGTTTGTCTGAACTGGCAAATTTTGTAACTGAATATGTTACTGCAAATTACATCGAATTACCGTCATGAAAAAGCAAGTTTCTTGGACATGTGGGTCATAAAAAAGGGCTTCATCATTACAACAATACGGAAGTAAACCTTCCAGCAAAAACACCTTGTTGCTGGCTATGAGTTTTCCCCTTACTCCCCTAAAAATGGGTCTCCCTGTCATTCCAGGGAGGAATTTATGGAGTTGGCTGTGGATATGAAAAGTAGAGTTGCAGGGACAGCTGCATTTCAATGATGTTCACAATGACACGTCGACATTACCTTTCTTTGGTGTCAAACAGGTCACCCTACGCCCCATTGGGTAGGTGACCACGACGAACTATTCAAACAGCATCAGGCTTAAAGGATTAAGCCCTTCAGACACTGGCCCCTGAGAGACTAAATTAATAACTTATTTTCTTGTGATTCTCCTGTACGTTGTGTTCTGTGGGCTATGCAGTCATGTCTTCTTTTTTTAAGATTAATCTGAGGGGCTTCTTGATGTCCATTTGGTATCTTCGAAGGTCTAAGTAAATCTGTGATTGAAGTTGAATTTTCTATATATGTTAGTTTTACCTGGAAATGTAACCTTCTAAATATGTCAATTTTTGACTGTAATTCTTTTCTGTAGGATCCTGTAGGATCTATTTAGAGGTAGAGGTAGATTTGATTAATGTTACATATTATATGTAGTGTTTCCCATTAGAAATTTGAGAGGTCTTGATACAATGAAGAGTTCTACTTAAGTACTGATGCTGTTTATGCTTGTGTAGTTCATATGCCATGTAAGTGTATCCTGTAATACTTGGGAATGTATCTTTTTGAGAATGCAGTTTAGCCTTCAGGGCTTTAAGCATTTACCCATTTCTTGTATGAATTCTAGGTACGCTTACTATGTATTATTGTTACGCTAATTGTTTTTTTTTTAATTCTCTATCTCTATGTATGATACTAGAAACTATTATATAGTGAATGGATGTTCGGTATTTCTGTCTTTCTCTGCATTTGGGGGCAGGTGAGTGGTTGCAAGTTTACAGCCAGTCCTTTTCAAAATGGTCTCTCATTGTCACAAACCACGTGCCCAATGAAAGTCTAGTTCCGCCACGTTGCAAATAAATGTATCATTGCAAATTAAGACAGTGTGTGAGATATTTTTTGTTACGTACACTGATCTCTAAAAAAGGGAAATGAAAATGCAATACTATATATTTGTGACTAGGGTAAGTTTAGTGATAGATAGTTTTTATTATTGTCAATAAATCCCGGTTATCTTTTTTTTTAAAAGACAAACACCAGCAATGGATTAATCCTACTGACAGGTACAGTGTATCTAAAGTCTAATATAGCTTACTACTCATGTACCATTCTTGTCCAAACGCTATTGAAAACACATCAGTGAGAGTGAAATGACCTGTCATTATACTGAACCACGGCACTGCAGTTTATTCCGAATCAATCCCACACAATCCATCCTGCTGCCATGAATACTTGTTAGTGCACCAAATCCACAGCTGAAGATATTCCCCAGCAAATTCACGATTTACTCCTGCTTGCCAGACATTTGCAGAAAGCTGCAGTGACCAGCTGTTTGAGAATATCATAATATTATTGAGATTATTATTTAGCTTTTTTCTGAAGATGGCAGTGTATATTTGTAGTACATTTTTAAGGTCTTTTATGATTGCTTTTATTAGTAATGTATGAGCTTTGTGATGAGACCCAGAGAGAGGCTGGGGATGTACTGGCGAGTAGAGTATTACCAGCGAGTACTGAGAAATCACTTGATACATTTTAAAAATAGAGGGGTTAAACCTTAATTTACAAAAGGCATCTGGAAAAACACACATTGGCGATCAGTCTACTGATTTTGGGCATCAAGCAGATCCCCACCATTTTTGCACAGAAAGGACTGTTTATAGGTCTTCAGGACTGCATTTGCACATGTGGAAAAAGTTGTCTAAAGCTTTTCTGTGATGGAGCTGCGCAAAAAATGTGATAAATTGCCTCTAGTGATATCACCTGAATCAGCGCTGATTGCGTCTAAAGAGTACAAGTTGGAAAAAGAAAAAAAAAAAGAGGTTGTGGAGCAGTTTCATATTAGTGAGCTCCCCATCTCTGCTTTAGGCTAGCGAGCCGAGGCAATACTAGCCATTACTGGTAACACACCCAAAATTCGGTTGGAATTTTGACAAGAAAGGAGACTGAGTAGTACAAAAAACATATCTTTGATTCTGCAGCATCAAGTTTCTTGCGGGATTTTACAGAGTCAAGCTAAATCAGTGTACCCATTTTGGCATTTAGGTAAACAACGGAGGAAAATTTAATGTGGCTACCTCATGTGGAAGCTAGACCACATTAAGACTTGAGAATCCTACCTATCTACACCAATCTAATTCTGTATTACCTGTACGTACCAGAACAAGACAAGTATACTCTACTGCCCAAAGAAGCAAAGATTAACCAGCAGTAACCTAAACCGGGCAGCTTCACAAAACCACGCTGGCTGTGGCACAATTATTGGCCGAGATGCCGATGCGACGGCGAGATGTAAACATCTTGCGTAGCTCGGCACGGAAGCGGTCGTGCAGCCAGGCGTAGAGGAAGGGGTTACAGCAGGACGAGCTCATTGCGCACAGGTGACAGAGCAGCTGAATGAGCAGAAAGTACTGCTTATCGATCAGGTCTATGTCAATGTCACGCAGCACATTGAAGACACTGATGGGCATCCAGCAAATGCCAAACGCTGCCACCACCAGGCACACCAAGCGGAAGGTCTTGCGTTTGCGCATGCGCTGAGCCTCTGCCTGGCTCTGGGTGTGGTAGCCAGGCACGACACAGTTCCGTAGTTTGACAGAGATGCACAGGTAAGAGATGCAGAGCGCCGACAGAGGCAGGACGTAGGTGATGAAGAGGGTGCTATACGCGTAAGCTAGCCGCTCCCTCTCCTGGCCCATCCAGAACTCCTCGCAGATGGTGAAGCCCTCATTCTTAAACTCCACATGATAAGTGTGAGCCACGGCTGGAGCAACCAGACCACAGGACAGCAGCCACATCCCGGACAGGAGGTAGGTGCACGCCAAGACTGAGATGCGCTTTTTCAGAGGGTGCACTGTGGCATAGTATCTGTAAAGAAGGAGAGGGGAGGATAGGGGAGAGTTGGATTAGATTAGATCTGTCGAGCTAAACTATAGGGGAAAACATGCCAAACAAGTTCATTTCGAAGAGGAACAGCAACATGCAAACAACTGTTAAGCACCACAGATAATAAGGCCTCGTGAAGCATAGAACTCAGTCAACACCATATGAAAAAAAAAGAAATTAAATTAAGATTAAAAAAATTAATAATCGAATTTTCTATCTTCTCAAATACTAAATCCAATTCAGACCCTAACACTGTGGCCAAGGATCGACAGCAGGATTTGGGCCTCCTGCACACAGTAAGAGGCGCAGAACCTTGGAGACCTTAGCAACGGGGAAAACTTATTCGATATAGTCTGATAAATCTTCTTCCATTCATTTTGTCCTCATTTCCTGATCTAACGATCCAATGCAACGTATAACCTACCAGTGAGAGAGAGGCTGAATTTGAATAAGGCTCCTCAGAGCTAATATTCATCGCTAAAGTCTGTCCACACTTGTCCTCACTAAAACCTACCTGTCTACACCGATGGCAGTGAGAGTGAAGACTGACACGTACACCGTCACAGGCTGGATGAGGTAGACCAGGTAGCACATGAAAGGCCCAAACACCCAACCGTGTGGGTTGAAGGCATAGGCCAGCGTGAAGGGAACACATGTGGCACACATCAGCATGTCGGAGAAGGCCAGGTTTCCAATGAAGAAGTTGGTGACATTGTGCATCTTGCGGGTGCGGCAAATGACATAGAGGAGCAGGTAGTTGCCAAACACACCCACCAGAGCCACCAAGGTGTAGCAGGGAATGATGAGCAGCTTGAAGGACTGCAGCAGCTCCACGCCCACAAACTGAGAGCTGCGCTTGGAGGAGCTGTTCTGCAGCGCCACCTCGAAGACCTCGCCGGTGTCGTTGCCATTCACCTCGTGCATTGCACAGGAGGGGGTGGGCTCAGCTGTCCAGCTGCTGCCTGGGCCGTCCATCCCGAAAGGCTGATGTAAGTCTGGAGGAGAGAAATCATGATTGCAATCATCTATAGTGCCATTAAACAGCAACATGTAAAATATGAAACACAGCAAGTTCAATGGACATTCTCCATTTTATCATAGTCCTGTGTGATGGCGGGTGAACTGGGCAGGTTAATGAGTCAGTTCCTCTGTCCATTGTGATCACAGGTTTTCTAGTCTCATGTGGCTCCACGGAGAATATCGCCGTAATGACAGTCGTTTTCTTTCCTTAGAAAACAACTATAATTAGCACCTACTGTGGATGCGTGTTTCTGGTGGTGCTGAAGTCTTGATGAGTGAGGTTTAATGCTACAGTGCAGTAAAGCCCTTTGCCTTTCAACTGATTTCTACACAGACTTCAACACAAACACTGACCATTGAGTCAAATGCCGCTGCCTGACTCACACCTGCTCTGGACTTTCCATTCACTACGTCTGTGCAGCGCAGGAGCCGCTGGTTCCAAATCACGTCAATTCAGTTCAAATCTACTGAAGCCCGACGGAGGGGAATTTAAAGGACACTTCCTGCCAATATAAGGGAGTGAAAACAGGACAGCGCTGGCCTAGACCCCGTGGGGACAGAGGAGTCGCTCGGCGGTAGAAATGTTGGTCTCTGTGAAAAGTGTTGATCAGATGAGACCGTCCGATTTGTCTGAGGCGTCCTCCCCGAAATCCCCGTCACATCTCACGGCGTCTCCGTCCAGGACGGTCGGAGCGACAACATCCGATGCAGACTCTTGACTGTTTGTAACACCGATGTCGGCCGGACACGTTTAGCCGGACAAAAGTCAGCGTGCGTAAGGCATGAGAACTATTTACCTCTGTCTCACACTGCGATGCAGTTATAGGGGAAACTCTGCGGGTTTACCTCGGTCTGTATCGAACATGCGAATCAAAACCCTCTCAACTTAAGCACGAAAAGTAACTTGATAGTTTTCTCTAAGGAGAAAGTCGTTTTATATAGTCGGTGATAAAGAATCGATGCATGCGTTTGCAGCGATTCAACCTTCTTAGACTCAAACGTTTGCTGCGCCGACCTTTAGTCAGGCTGAGCTCAATTCAGATATCATAGGCTACGAGTCTGGCACCCGCGATAGAGGAAGAAAAATAGCGTCCGACACACCTACCGCGGGCGGATCCGATCGGGTCTCGGACGCAGCTGATCGGGGCAGGAAAGCCGTGCGCCTCCGTGCGCGCCTCTAACGCGAGCGAGCGACGAGCAGCCCCGGAGCCACGCTCCCTCCCTCCCGGCCTCAGGGAGGGTCACTGTGTCAACACCGCGTCCCGTGTGCCAGGTTTTGACCTGCCTTTGATTCCTCGAGTCACCATCGCAGTCGAGCTCCGCGCGTCCCTGCGTGACCGACCGCTCCGACGGCTGGAAGAGCCGCTGAGGCGCGTGTCTCCGCGGAGGATACAGGAGTTGAGCCTGCATAGCCTCAACGGGAATCCAGCCACAGTACTCATGTAGTACTAACAACAAAAAACAACAACAATAAAATCTGTATCTAGAGGTTAAAGAGAGGTTTCAGTTCGGTCTGCCTTTTCCCGTTTCTTCTTTTTTAATCCTCCATATTCGCTTACTATAATATGCCTCACAGATACAGGTCGGTTTGTCGAGTTGAGGTATACAGAGGAACCATGACATTTCCTTTATCCGAAGGTATAATATCAGTGATGCGTGTATGCGGGCCCTGGTGCCAGGCACCTTTTTATGCACGCTCCAAAGATCCCACTGCTGTCCAGAGTGATGCAGCAGGGGTCACTGCCACAGTGGCACTAGTGTTTGAACTGTCATCCTTCACTGGTCACAAATATTTGTAAAAGGGACTAAGGGGCAGACTGATAAGGAGGTGACGTGATGTGATGTCTGAATGTGGAGTGGCTTTTGTGAGGAGGACAATTGCTCTGTAGGCTCGGTGTTTCATTTGTACAAAGTGACCCTCAGTTTCTCCTAAACAAGCTGGCTGGTAGAAACAAAATAATCACTGCTCCAGTATATGCTGCCATTAGTGGACTGATTCCTAATAAAATGCCTGCTGGGAAGCCAGATAACCAGGCCCAGTGAAGAAGATCCTGACGTGATGTACACAGTGGAAGTTGTATTCACAGTGTGTCTGAGGCGCTTCGGTGCATTCATTTAAAGCAGCAAGAGCTTGGTTGTAATCAATACAAGTAAACTCTCCCCACTCTTCTTCCGGCATGCAGCCAGTCATAGCAGAGTCCCCTGTCAGCAGGATCTGTTAAGGCAGAGGTCAAGTAGAACTTGTCCTTGAGGCAAATCGAAGATGTCAAAAAACAGGAGAGTAAAAAAGAAGAGGAGCGCTTAAATGAAAGAAATTCACACTCAATTTTATAACTAACCAGAAAGCTGAGTGTTCATATGACATTTAAATCATCCTCAAAATTGTTGGTCAACTGATTTAGTAAGGAAAGAACCAGCACAGGAAAGTTAATCCCTGGTCCAAACCAACAACTATTTTTTTAGAAACCTTGTGAGAATATTAGTGGCAGAAAAACTATTTCCTCTAAAGTGAAAGACAAGTGACTAGAGAAGATAAAGGTTACTTAGCTACAGGGGAAATTTGCAGAGAGACATGCTCTTTGATTGTTGAAAAGACTGTTTAAGCCAACCTTGAATATTTAAGGTGAGTTTCACTTTAGAAGAATGAGGTGTTGTTCTTGCTGAAGGGAATAATACTCTTTTCACTCAAATCACCATCAAACAAGCCCTCAGTGAAGTTCTGTGCAAAACAAAATGGCAGCATTCTTCTTCCTGACATGCAAAATCAATTCAACTTTTATTAATTTGTAGATTTAACGGTACACGAACACACATGTTTTTTGCCCATTCATTTATGTAATTGTGACATCTTACAACAGCACAGTTTACAGTATATCGTTGTGGTTGTTTCCTGGTCGGTTGTGTAAAGTGTTCCCAGATTTCAGGGCATTTGAGGGCTTTGTATTGTACATTCTCCAGTTCATACACATATGAGCATAAATGCTGTGCAGCCGCACTCATCCTTTATCATTATATGCCTAATTTCTCTATTGCTAAAAGTAGCAAGGGATGGGTGGGTGGGTGCAGGAGTTACATGTCAAGAATCAGATGCCATATTTGTTCATAGTATCTACTGCTCCATAACACTTCTGTTCAAGGTGTGTGGACAAGTATTATTGAACTTCGGGAATTTGGTTTTAAGGTTTTGATAAATCCCTGTGATTGGACAAACAACTGATCCAAAAATGATAACCATCAAGCCATTTATCATTGACTTGATGGCTAATTTTAATGTGAGAGATCCATGATAATTAACACTAATAACTGCATTATTACAACAGGGTTGGTATAAGTTCAGTTTCCATGGTAATATTTTTTTTTATCTAGGCAGTCCTCCTTATTCATGTCTGTGGGGATAACTACATGAGGAATATCAGGGCGCATGTCAACAACTTATCCCAAACTTGAAACATGTGCTACAAACAAGAATCTGCCAACACTATGTACATGTAGGCATGCTCAGATGCAATTGAGTGGGCTCCAGACAGTGTCTAATGGCTCAGAGTCTGTATGAGAGTGGATGATGATTATCCTGGATGTTCATCCAAGGTCATTGAAATGAAAAGAGCGAGAGCTCACTGCCTCCATTAAATACCTTTTTGCAACCTGTTTCTCAGAACTGACAATTGGGCAGTGACAATAGTGGCATGGCTCACAAATGAAAAGAGGTCTCCAGAGGATATCGAGTTAGTTAGAAAAAATCTGGATGTTTTCCAAAAAAGTATGTTTTTGTATTACAAAATAGGAAATAAATGCCCATTTTTGCATCACTCTATTTCACACAGGTGTGCATGATAGGGGAGAGGCTTACTTATCGATGTTTCCAGACAGAGGATTGTTTGCTGTATATATGTTCACATCATTTGGAAATGTTTCATAGATGTGTGGAGATGAAATGCTCCTGTATTACTATTTGAACCATGTTACAGTAAAGTCACCGAATAATTCAATACAAATAAAAAGTCTTCATTCTTCATATATGATTGTATTGATCAGTAGCGAAGTCCTGCACTAACACATAAACCTGACTGATGAGAAGAAATGTGCAATTTTTGGATAAAGATGTCTCATACTGACCTGGGATATTTGGAAAAGAATCAAAAACTGGCAAAGAATTGCAACACGCTTATCAAAATGTTATGGAAAAACGGTAAATTTTTGCACAGTTATGCATTGCTTAAAAGACGTGCAGACATTTGTGACAGTGTTTAAGTCAATTTTGTTTACTCAGAAGGCCCAGTTGGATTATCAACTGGTGTCTACCCAGCATGTGTTTTCAATACATTTGTGATATCTATTGCTTACTGATTTTCACATTAACCGAAAATAATTCATGAAGCCTCCTCTCTGATTTAAACTCCGTAAGCAATATATGGCTGCTTGTCTGAGGCTTATCCCTATAAATGTAACCTCTGAGCCACTGATAAGCTTCTGATTCTGCTTATAATAGATAGTGCTGGTGCGTGACATCATCTACAGATTATGTTGTCTCTTACAACATCTAGTGTATAGCCACACATAGATACTATACCTCCTCCGATTTTTTACAAAATTCAAACTAGAACAACTCACCGAAGAGTCGGTTTAATATAGAACTACTCAGATCCAGTCATGACATTAATCACATACACATCTACATGTTGTATATGACATGTGACTTTCTCACTGACAGTTTGATGAGAAGGTTGAAATTGCTCCATTCGTCTGTTGCATAATTAGTTACAGCCAGCAGCCTGTTAGCTTAGCTTGACATAAAGTTAAGCTACAGCACTGAAAACAGGAGAAAACTGGCAATGCAACCAAGAATGGAAATTGCAAACTGATGTTTTTACACTATGGACAACAAACCAAATGAAGCTTGTTCACTTAGAGCTTTAGGGGTGGTGGTATCACAGCACTGCTGTGATATTTTTGTTAACTAATAATGCTGAACTACTACACGCACAGGACACATGAACGCATCTCTTACTCGTGTGTTTCACCTGAAAAGACATTGCAGCCTTGCTCCATTTCAGCTGTTAATAACTGGTCATTTATCATAAAAAGCTGGCAGCTATTCAATAAGTAATCATATTTTGCTTCTCATTTTTCTATATGTTTAACAGCATTTACACTGCAAATAACTGTGCCTGCAACAGTAATTACAGGAAACTGGAAACAGAGCATTTCAATGTGATATATGAACAGTTCAATCTGAATGCGTTTCAGTGAGGCTAAAAGCTGCCTTGACACTGATTTTAGATCTTGATCAAAAGCCACATGGTCAGGATGAAGTGATCAGGGCCAGATGGATGGACTCAATTATATATTCCAGGTTGCTGCAGTTGATTGCACTCACATTTAGACAGCCCCTGGGAAGGAGGTACACATGTCTGGCATTTGACAGAAATTCCACCTGCTGACCTATAGCAGGCTAAAAAACCCACAAGAAATACAAAGAAAACACACAAGTATTTTTGATAATATAGTGAGCTTTGTTCACTTTATTTTACAATACTGGTAGTGTTTAAACAAATTGTTTATCTGGTAAAACATTTCGAGAAATAAATCACATCAATAGTAACCGTATCTACCATAAAATAATCAACTAAAGAAAACCCTGCAAATCCCCGAATTATAAATTTCAAAGGATTATAATGGAGAACAAAAAAAAAAACACGATGTGAGAAAAATAATTATGAATGTCAGACAGTGTTGTGTCATGCCATTATTAGAGACTTTTGTAGTGAATCATTTGCTGTAGATACTAGGAAAAATATCGCTACACAAGTTCAACACGGCAGAAACCGTGCTGTTCCCTCTTTACTATTCAAGCCTGTGCAACAGTAGAGACGACCTTGTTGAGTCTACTGGATCCAACATCCTGGAGTAGCTTCAGCTTCTCTCTCAAAATGTCTCTGATCAGCATACATCTCTCGACGACGTGCTTGACTTCTCCCTGCCTGGGAAACAGTGTCAGTTCAACTTTTTGAAGCCCCATACAAGAAAAGATTGCCCAAATTGTCCAACTATCGTAAGGGACATCTACTGATACAGTAGCACTGCTGCCGCAAGCCACATTTTTTGAATACCACTGAATTCATTCAAGTGGAGAAAAACTCACCATTCAGCAAGATTGGCTGGGTTACTGAGCACTGTGGCGACAACATGTGCTCTTCCTACAGACGGCTGGACCCACAGTGATCCGAATATTTTGTCAGCTTTGGACTGCACAGATAAGAGGAGGGAGTTCTCCTTTAAGACGCACAGGAGTAGTCCTACAGCCTCACCTGGTGATAGGCGGGACACAATGAGCCCCTTGTAAAGAAGGACGTATGTTCCAGCGGTAGTAATGTTATACTTTCTACCATTGAAAATAAATCGAACAGAGACACTTTGGAATGAGACAATAAAATCATTCACTCAGTTCTTGGTGAGTGGTTGCTCACTAGAATATGAAGAAACATACAAAAAGCTGTGATTTTTCCTCACAATGACGCTAATACAGAGCTGTCAGAAGGGCAGTAAACCTGGAGGGCAACTGAAAATGTGACTGTGACGTCTTTCGTAGTATGAACATGTCTGTCTGGCAAACAGTCAGTAAGACAAACCTGAATATGTTGGTGCCCTTGTCTATTGTATGGAGGACTAACTGTAACTAAAACTGGACTAAAAGGACTAAAACTGTAAATAAAGTAATTCAAACTATGGCAAGTCAGAGGGACCAAACCAGTAAACTTCCTGTTAGACTGTAAAAAAACATTTTACTGCTAATACTCAGGTAATTTTACTTAGGTAGGATTTTAAATGCAGGACTTTTACTCATAATGGAGCATTTTTGCATTGCTGTATTAGTACTTTGAATTAAGTAAAGGTTCTTAATATTTCTTCCACCACTGGTTGATTTACTTTCCTTATTAAAGTCTTAGTTTCTAGTGTGGACTCATTTTGACAAGCAAAAGTCACTTTGGCCACAGGAGTGCCATGCATAAAACTTTAATATAAATGATTTTTTCAACATCACTCTCTCAACATATAAACCAAATCAGTGGGAAAACAACTAGGCTCAAATGAGCTCCATCCCCTGTGATGCACAGCACCGAACAGGCCAGGCTGCCCGCATGAAATCTCCAAAGCAGAGCACATGAGCAGGCAACAAGAGGAAAGGTAAAAGCCTACGTCTGGGAAACAGTGCAGAGACAAAAAAGGATGATTTCAGCAGGAGTGAGGACCTGAAGAAATGTAGCCTCTCTTAAAGAGTATAAATGTACATTTCAGTTACCATGAGGAATTGTGTAAGCACAGCCCATTATCCTGAGAGACATCAGCTCCGGTTGGGCAGTTGGCAGACACTGACAAAACAACAACACTTCGCTCAAGAGCCCTCTCCATATCCTCCAGAAGCTTCTATAAACAAACGCCGTGCTGCTTGTCATCCCAGTAATAATAATCAAGGATATCCTGGATCCCTGCTGCCCGGAAGATACCAGCCAATGAGTCTGCAGGAAGGATCAAGACAAAACATTATATTAGATGCCTAAAGCAGAACAAACTCCTCAAGATACCCTGGCATGTACTTACAGAGGGCTGCCACCACTGTGAGTGAATATGACCCCCCCCCTTTTTTAATTCTATGGTAAATTCCCTTTTTGAAAATAATTAAATACTACCTTCTACCCTTTATTTGAATGTGTCTTGCACATATATTTTTTTCTGCTCCCAGGTGTCCTCCAAATCTCCATGAAATCATGGACATCCATAAAAATAAAGTGAATGCACTGTATCTGGATGTGTAAATTTCTGTCGTTGAATGTCATTTATTCACATGTTATTTGTGGTATACATAGGCATCATCCTCTAGTCTTGTTGATAATATGATGTAAAGGTTAACATGTGCACATACATTGTAGCTGCAATGACCACACGGAGGTTATCAGCTACAATTGCTTATTTATGCTGCAAGGGTATAATTCACCAACATTTTAAAGCCAATAAATTGGCGGTTGGGTCCCTTAAACACTGTCTAAAGGGAGTGAGGTTTTCCTTACCAACACAAGGAGAAAAGAGGTAGATTGGCCCACACCAAGTAGCACTGATAACATACCAGCCTTAGATGCATAGCAGAAGTAAAACCCGGCGTGTGAGTAAATCCATGACTGAATAATTACAGATTCTTCTGCACAGGTAATGAGAGTGATGATTGGCTACAGGCATCTGCTCCGTCTCTGTTTGTTGCTGTGCAAACTGAGTGGCACTTTTATATCTAACCTATAATTAGTTACAGTGTGTATGAGATTTTACCTGGTTCTGTACTTTAGCTCGACCTCTGTGGCTCACCTGGTGAATTCTGTCAGCCATAGAGAAGACAGACAGTCTGGTGTGATCGGGATCGGGATCGGGGCACAACTGTTGCTTTATTCTCCTAACAAGACACAATTGAAAGGTCTGGTGAGGGGGCACCAAGCCTCCAGGTTTTAAAACACCCCTTCAGAAATCTGCTGGGGAAATCACATGAACACTCGTCCCGTTTTCCAAAACCATGGACACAAGTCCTCCATAAACAGAGAAATATTATACTATGATAATCTCTCATTCACTGTGAATTCTCCATTAAAACATTCATTGGTAATATGTCTAAAAATGTCCATGAACTCCTAGAATGAGTCAGTAATTCAATATAAATGGTCTACAGGTATCAACTGCATCATCTAGGTCTCTTGCTCTGATTTGTAGCTGATAAAGTCAAATACTCTTTCATAGCGCTTGTCTATCTACCATGACTGCTACTTAACTGACACAGCATGTACTCTCCATGCTAATTCACAGATTTTTGTAAGCCTGAGGGAAGCACATTATTTC
Organism: Istiophorus platypterus; assembly: GCA_016859345.1. Lineage (NCBI taxonomy): Eukaryota > Metazoa > Chordata > Actinopteri > Istiophoriformes > Istiophoridae > Istiophorus > Istiophorus platypterus. The sequence continues at coordinate 9,949,667 of CM029115.1, forward strand.
TGATATGACATCATTTTTGCGAGGAGTCCCGATTCTCTGAGAACAGGTAATTATATCAAAACATCTTCAGAATAAACTGAAGCTCAAAAATATGCAAACGGAAAGCTGAGCTATTCAAAGCCCCTCCCTCTCCTTTTGGACCTTTAAAGAGCGAAACTCTAAAAACTAAAAACCATAATGAATAAAGGCGGATGAGCAGACTCACCTCCACCTGCCAGGTTGACCTTCTTGCCCTGAGTGCCTTTCTTGATGCCAGACAGTAGTTTTGCTCCAGGACTGGTTGCTGCTGTAGAGTGGTTATTGGTAAACATGTAGCAATGACCTCCTGGTGCTCCATTTTTGTTGACCCTTTTTTCATCATTGTCACTGCAGGGTCGGCTCATCTTGAACCTAGCCTGCCAAACAAGCCCATGAGCTGTGAGCCTTTTGTTTAGGCACTGTTGCCAGGTTACAGCATGCATTTGGATACTGTCACACGGGCAACGGTAATGGATGAGTTTGTCACTCCCTAATTTGTGGGCCTGGTGAGTGTACCTTTGCCATCACAGTGAGTAATATCATCAAGTAGGCTAGTTGGAACTGAAAGGATCAGTTATCAGTTTTGGTCAAGGCGAGCACTGTCCCAAATGTATTTGCTTCAGCCTCAAGCACTGACTGCATATCAGAACAATAAAACCTCTGCTCCTAATTAAAGTTTGTTTTGGTGGTTGTAGCCTACAACAGGCCTGTAGCCTCCTTACATTAACAAAGAGACAATGACTTAGGCAGCCAGTCAAGAGGCAGCGTTTAATTTTACAAGTGTTCTGGTCTCATTGGAATCAAAAGTAGCTGCCGTTGGATGTATTTTGTATATTTTTGTAACAGAGTTCCTGCTTCCTTGGCTTTCACTGGTCCACTCTGTAAGAATTACTCTATTTCCCAGAGGCTGAATGTACAAGCACTGTGATGGTGCTCTTCAAGTTATAAGAAAGCACCATCACAGTGCTTGTACATTCAGCCTCTGGGAAATAGAGTAATTCTTCTGGGCAGAGAATTAATGAGCAGCCATTTCGGGGGGATGAAGAAGAGGCAGTGAATCTCACAGTAATTGAAAACTCAGAATCAAAGTTAACAAATTGCATCTATTATTTGGAGGAGAAAACCAGAGAGTCATCCTTTGAAGTTCACTTTATGAGGCTGATGATCACAAATCACTGCACTAGATGGCAGTAGATGGCCAAACCAGGCAGTTAGTCTCCTCAATTAGCTGACCAGGAGTCATTTTAAAAAAAGAGTGATTTAAGAGACACGCTGTTCTCTGGCCTGCTTCCTCCACTGGACTGTGTGCTATTTTTGCCAGTGGTTATCATCAGAGAATGAGCTATTTAAGCAATAGCATTATTACTTATAGCAGTGGAGTTTTTCCAGGCAGAGAGTGAGCGTTACATCCTGTCCTTAATGATAATATGCGCCTTGGTAAGGCAGGTGACTGTACAAAAAAAGATTGGCTTTCATTTCATTCCAAGGTATTGACAGCAGAACTATGACTCTGTTGATCGCTTGACATGTTTTCCTAACATCAAACTGCATTGCGGCTGCCGCTGAAATATTCATGGTTGATGTCGGGTTATCTGTGTTTTCCCAGTTGTCCATTTGAGGAAGATAAATTACAGCCAAACAAAGAAATAGGCCCAGAAACAAAGATACAAAGCAATAACATAAAAATGCCTGTAATGAAGCCACTGTTGATTCTGTGACTCCGGTCATGTGGTCATCCAAGTAAAAGACTTTTTGTGATTCAAATATCTACTACTACACTATCATATCAGGAGGCTTTTATTAGTGTGATTAGTGAGAAAGCAAAATGCAATCGCAGAGGTTATAAGCTGGACTCAGTGGTATGTCCCTTAGTCGCACCACGATAGCACCAGGATCAGTCCACGATACTTAATCTAATTAAGGTGCTGTTGACTCAGTTATATTAAATGGCATCAAATTTTTTTCTCAGAGTGCCCTGTTCTCTGAAAGCATCTGTCTGTTCTGAGGACAACTGTGACGTAATATCGAGGTAAGGACAGGCTGTTGGCACAGGGAAGGGTCAATAGAAAAAAATGTGTCAAATAGAATATTGCATATTTAAAGTCTAGTAATTTGCATGTGCAATCAAGGGAAGAGAGAGAAGACATATGGCATACCTCAAAGTATATCCATGATTAAAAACTGTTAATCAAACACCAGAGTTTGATCAGGGTGCCTTTGCCAAGATTATTAGAAAGGACTGGAAACATATCCTCTGAAAATTGTTCCAGTAAAGTAACATGGAATATATATTACAACATGATTTGGGACTATGAGTCTCTCTTTCTAGAAGTGCTGCTCCTTCAGCAATATAACTACTGGATTTAAAAACTATTTGACTCCAAGGTTTGACTTGAAATGTATATGTGAAATACACGTGGACAAGTTTTCATTTTGGGCACTTTGTGTTTCTTGTACTCATATTTTATCAAATTGACTTTATTGTATCTTAAGTGGTGACTTTTTTTTTCTTCTCCCTAAAAAATGTTTATCATTGATTTCAGTCTAATCCTGCTCATGGAAAACATTGTAACAGGAATCAGCTGATAAGAATGTGGCTGAACTTCAGACAGGATAATTGTTTCCACTGCGAGTCATTGTGGTTTTCTTGCTGGATGATATTTCAGTAGTCCGCCTGTCAGATCCGCCTGGAAGAGATAATGCTGGTCACAGTTTCTTTTCAAATGTGTTGCATTCTGCTTTTGGTTAATTTTTTTCTTTTTTTTGGTTAAGTCCAAAATCTTTTAAACTGCGATTTCAGTGGCTAGGGAAATACTTAAAATTAGGACAATTTAGAATTGTCCTTTGGAACATATCAACAGTAGTTTAGCACTGCCCAGTGTTATTGAACAGTTATTCCCAGCGTGCGATCGAAACCCCCTCATGGGCTCCCAAGACACATCTGGATTCACGATTTGATTACAGGGATGGGGAAATTTTTTTTTTACAGTAACACAAAAATCTTTTTTCAAAATTTCTCAATTTTTCAAGACTGTAGTGGGTTTTTTCACCTCCTCTGGCCTAAAAAGGTCCACACTGAAGTCACAAACTGCACTGAGGGGCCCCAGTATAAACATTTTGTAATTTTGCAGGGTCACAAGCCAAAATATTTGGAAACCACTGTAGTACAGAACTATTATCCACTGATGACTGAAGGTCATTATGTTTTCAATTTTAGCTTGTAGATTTAAAGACCACTGAATGCATAAGCATTGACATAGGTTATTCTGACAATCATCATAGATTAAATTTCTTTTTTTTTTTGGTGATTTCAACTCTTTTGCAAAATTGTACAAAATTTATATTTAGATAAAAAATGAAGTGTTCATGATTTCCAATGGTCATCCATATTTAACTGTGATCATGTTACTGAGGACAGAGGTTTGATTGATATCATTCAGGTCTGATCGGTGGTATTTAAATTGTACAATTGTATGTTCAGTTGTCTGCACACAAAGCACACATGACTAGTGTCACACAGTTTTATAATATTTTATTTCTCAATTCAACAGAGGATGTTATGTAAGTAATAACACACAACAAGGTGTCCCAATACAACAATAATGGATGACATCAAGTCCGTTATTTTTCTGTATTTGGACATTTCAGAGTGTGTTATTGAATTTATACCATGGCCACTTACCAGAGGAAAAAAAGAGTAGGGAGTTTGCTGGCAGCATAGCATGTAATAGACATTTTGCTACGGTCACCTGCAGTTTATAATACTGTACCTTGCATTTATACTGATGGTTAAACTGCAATGAATTTTGTTTGAGATGTCCTGCTATAAGATCATACTGCAATTTTTCATAATCATGGTATAACTTAATATAGATCAGGGGATTTAAGCAAGATAACTATTGTGCGGATACAGACTCCAGGCTCAAAACAGAAAAATTAAGACTGAAAACAGACACCAGAATTGAGTATTTGAATGCACAGCTCTATGGTTTAGCTTATATTACACTGAATATTTTGTGTGAAGAAAATGAATGTTTCTTAACTGAACAGTCTTGGCAGAGCAATGACCTTTTATTAAGTTAGACAACCTTTGTATTTTGCTGCAGATTTGGTGTATCATAAATAGTAACTTAGCAGAAAATATACTGCAAAATTAAGATTAAGCTGTCATTTTTTAAAAACCACAAGCCACATACACTGTCTCCAAAGGCATACTGGGTTGCATTCAAAACTTGCAGCTAAGTATTGTTTTATTAAAGAACAGAGAGTCTTTTGCAAACAGTATTTAGATGACACAGTGAAGGTCAACTATGGTGTCAGCTAATGGCTGTGAAGTGCTGAGTTGCAATAGACCATCTTCTGTCCACAGAGGCAGGCACGGCGTTCCTTTCCGTCACACAGTCTATCCAGTCGTCTCCTTCGGGCTCAGCCACTTTATCAGGGCCCGTGGCTGTATTCGTCTCAAGCTTATCCTCACTGCTGTTTGGTCACAGCCTTTTCAGGATTCACAGTATCTGCTGAAGAACGCAGTTTACTTCAGTAGCTTGACATTGTACAGTTCATCCGTCCTTTTCCTGCAATGTGAAGCTGAAAAGAGATGGACTTATTAGCATGTAGTGTTTCTATTGAAATGAAAGCCCTTACTACAAAGGGCATGTGATAATCATGCACATAGAGTATTTAAGTGGTAGGAGCAGATTAGGTGACATCACACTGGCAGGATTTGCCATTACAATCAGTCAGACTTTCTGTTTTGTAACTCTGGTATTTAATCTGAGTACTAAAAGTCAAGATAAAAGGCAGAAATTTCCCACAATGACAGGATCCAAAATTCATATGTGATTATGTCACTCTCATTTGCCTTCATCATTCTATTTCTCCTTAAAATCTGAACAAATGGTCTATTTTTTGTCTTATTTGATTTCAGTATCACTGGAAAGTACCTGATGCCAAGGCCAGCCCCCTATCTCATTATAAACTTCATTTTATCTTTGACTTGCTGTTCAGCCCTGTGAGATGGATCCCTACAAACAACAGGCTTTTTTACTGGACTGTTTTATTGTGTTTTACTGTAATAACTTGTTGGCCTGTGCTGGTCACACCCTGTACAATTTTTCATTTTCTATCAGATAAGAAAGCTCAGAGACAAAAACAAGGGTTTGTTGTCTTACAGGTTATTTATAAGTATGTTGATGTTTTCATGTGGAAAACAGCACTGATAAAATCGCTGCACCTTTACCCTTTTATTTATTTTTCTTTCTAAATATGTAAAGTTATTGCAAAGTTGCCCTCATCCCTTTCTCCTCTGTGAAACTCTACCTTTTTTCCCAACAAGACAGGAATTCTGATGCTATCACCTCCACTGTGCATGTCTCCACAAGAAGACATAAACTACCCAGAACTGTAAGCTTCACAGAAATACGAAGGCATACAGGAAGAAATATGCAGAAAACAATTTTCAATGTACCTTCATCATAATTCCCATAGTTTAGTGGAGTCTAAAACTTTTTGCAGTGCAATCACTGCATTCTTTGGTCTATTGCATTCATGTGGTGGAGGAAAGAGGGATTTTGCATGGTGTGTGATGATGCATTTGATTAAAAAAACCAAAAACCCTCCAGGAATAAAATTCTGTCATACATTCTGTTGAATCTCACATTTACTGATGAGTTGTTGGATTATGATAAGTTACAAACCACAGACATAGCATGCACATATTTTGTCATCTCCATTTAGGTTACAGAGCTAAGCTCATCAAAATGAAGGAAAATCCATCTATCATCTGTGGCATATGTATTTTCTGTCCTTAATTCTGCTTGTCAGATAAGCACAGCATTCACAGACATAATAACTGCCAATAGAAATTAACTAGACACCATAGTTTCAGTAATTTGTTGTTTTGTTACCACAAAACCGCATTTGTTCTGTATTTCACAATAATGTGAATCTCTCACCAACCTATTATAAATTGTCAATAAATAAAAAACCTGAATACCAAATAGTTAAGCTTACAATAGCCAGCTACATCCTGTCACCAGACAGTCGTCCAACCAATCGTCTTAAATTCCGGTACAGAAGTCCATCATGGTAAAAATTAGTCATGCTGTAATAAATCTTGGCAAACATATTAAAGACAAAGAGGCATGAATTTAATTATACTGAAAGTTACATCTTACTGTAAATCAGTATACTAGGAGTTGATATTCAGTTATGACTGGGCCAAGGGCTACACTTTTTATTTTTTCAAACGGCTTGAATCCATTAAATTTTACCAACAGATTTGAAATAAAGTATGTAAATATTTTTACTTGAATTAAAAAAATAACCTGTTATTAATTTATCTATCAAATATCGAGCATTAGAATATCTTGATTTCTGCTGTTGTTAATGTAATACACAGGCTTGATACTAAAAGCTTTAGTCTTGTAGTATTGAATTTAGCTGCTGAGTTATGGATAAAGTAAAAGAACATCGAATCAGGGTTTATTGTTTTTTTTTTTTTCTGTCAAAAGCTGAATGACTCAGAGTTATTCCCTTCTCAAGTGATTGCTCAACTCCCAGTTGCCTCCAGTTAAAGACCATGATGCAGTGATTGGCTCTGATAACAGTCAGTCTGGAAAGGGAGGGTTGGAAGTCTCCCAAAGGTAACTGCCATCATGTTTTGCTTTATCCTGCACCTTGTTCCATGCACTCCCAGGCCTGATCTCAGTCTAAACAAACTAAATGCACGTTATGGAAGTTGGTGTGTGAGGTTGGGTGAACCGTCAGAATACTGCAGAGGAAAGATCAGTATTAAAGGGTTCACAGCACAGGAAAAAAAGGGAAGCATTAGCACACACCAGCCCCTCCTAAAACGCCATCAGAACATCGTGGTGCCCTAATGTGTGCCTAATGATATGCTCACTGCAGCACCTTTACCTATTACACCACACCGTTCAGGTTGCTTTGAAATCTAATGGAGCTGTTACCTGCCACACATTAGCAGCTCAGTGTAGTAAAAGCTTGTCAAACACAGACTCTGCAGCAAAAGTCTGTGGCCAGTACAGATTCCCTTTTAACAGATGACTTGTCCTGCACAGTACATGGCACATTAGAAATAATTGTTTACACATTTCCTAAATTTCCTTCCATATTTACTGCATGTGTTATTTGTGTATATTAACAAAGTGTCCTTTGATACAGCATCAGGTGCTTAGGGTGGATACAGCATGCATATGTGGGAAATACAATTTTATCTACATTTATATATTCATATTTATCATGATACAATTTGTTCCAGTAACCCACAGTCACTTACAGTGTAAACCTGAGATGCTGGGCTTATAAGTATAATGTTCTTTTAGATTTGTCCTTATGAGTTGTCAATTAATATGTCTGAAATATTAACACAATCATTTGGGGTAATGAGCCGCTTGTAGTAACTTTAGTGAATCAGAATGCTTTTCACATGATATCTTATTAATGATTATCCTCCTATGATTGTTCAAGGATGAAAAGTATTTTTAGTGTGCATTTGATGGCCATTCAAGATTTCTCTCTTTCAGTTTTACAAGATGTTTTCTCAATTACTCAGCATCATGTCGTGCCTTCCCTAGTGTCTCTTGATACTTATATCGTGATGGACCAGCATAGGTGAAGCACAGGTATAACACACGACATTTTCCCTGTAGCATCAGTGATCTGTAATAATGATACAATTCCATGCTCTCACACGCCTCTATGGCTCCTGTACCATAACTTTTCAGGCAGAAGGGAGTTCTAGTCATATTCACTAACAGAAACTCTTAGTTTTCCTCAGTAAACCTAGTTGGCAACTGCCCAATGACATTATATATTCTGCTCTCCATTAGCTTGACATTGGTGTTCTCAATCACGGATAACTGTGCTAACAAACTCCCTCTGCTCCTATCACAAAGCAATGCCTTTCAAATAAATGAAAATCATTTTGTCTTAAACAACTCCAATACAAATATTAGGACTAATGTAGAAGCAGGCTGTCTCATTCAGAGCAGCATGACTGCCAAAAATAAAAGAAGACCAAACAAAACCCTCATTAAATATGTAAAAAAAAAAAGTCATGTGGACTGCACAACTAAACACATTTCCACTTTAATGACCAAAACATATGAATTTGAGATTGTGAGCGTGTAATTAGAATGCTATTATGCAGGGAATCTGTGAAAAATTTCACTTGTCAAATAGCATGGTGCATACGTGACACAAGCTGAAGGCTGCTGTGGATGTTGATAAGGGCAGCAGTGATATGCCTGCATGTACTTCTGTGAAAACAAAGTAACTATTGATAATGGTCATTCTGTGCGTTGCAGTGCAGCCACCTGTCCATAGTAACCTTTCATGTCAGTGACTGTCCCTTGCTTTTTATCAACCCTGGGATACATTGACCCCTGACTTAACCGGCCCTGCTCTTACATGTTGTCCTGGGGTTTAGAGGGAATATGGTGCATGTTAAATAGATACAGAAAATGTACAGGGAAGAATGTGGAGCACATGGTCTTTAAATTCCTAGCATGGTATTATTGGCATTCTGAAACAATGGCTTTGGCAGTCCAGTCTCTACCTGGACTGGTTTTTACATATTCCCTCATGAAATCTGTCTTTGAACTATGTCCCTGTTAGGATGCTTCTTGAACGGCTGTTCTCACTTACATTTGTAATCCTGCTCAAAGCGCAGGGTGAGTCTGCTGAGCCTTCTCCTTGGGGTGATTTACTACTGAACACAGTAGGCTCCTTTTAAGGAAGACTTTTATATGCTCCTAGAATTTGTCTCCTCTTTTACAGCCCCATTGATTATATCTGTAAAATTCCGCTAAGGGGGTGTCATGTAAGGAGAAGAGAAACATGGTATATGGTTTGCAGACTAAATATTTAAAGAGAAATTTCCCTCTGTTGTAAAGCTGGGTAATACATGCCACGGCAAGGCATGCTGTGATGTCAGGTGTTGCCACTTGTCATATTAAATTGAATCAGAAGTTGTCAACTTAAATGTTGTGTTCTGTTTTTGAACTGCTTATTTTATATTTGTTTATGCATGTATGTTTTTTTTTTATTTTAAATTTGTAATTTCAAAAACTGTGGCATTTACTGTGCATATGTTACTATAAATTCATTTATACAAAGATACAATTTCAAGTGCAACTCACATAAAAAGCTCTCGCTTGGTGACAAATAACTCAGTTATGACATATGTTTGAGGCAACAGCCAAACAAGGTGATTAAATTTTAGTCAATGACACTTCTGCAATATTAGTTATTGTGATTACAGTATAACAGTCAAACTTATGAAGTAAAGTAAATTCTGTCTTAACTGAAACAAAGCTGTCATAATGTTTGGAAATGATGTTGCAACAAGCAGAAAACCCTCTTGGAATTCAATCTGGAATCTTGTGGAATATTTTAAGTTCTGATGACACTGATTTCTAAACTTTTTTTAATTGCAATTTCAATTTAATTTTGAAAAAAAAGTTTCAACTAAAGTCAAATAAAACACCAAAAATTTAAATGTACAGAAAATATTGTCGATATTGTAATTATGGAAATTGCAAAATTCTTAGGCCATTCACCAGTATTATGTCATAAATTAGCAAAATACTTTCTACAATCTACCCATTGGACTATAAAATATAATTAGAACTACATATCCTCCTGTAGTCTGTAACAGGCCTGCTGTCAGCTTGTGGTCGTGTATTAAATAAAAATGACCTAAAATGAATCAAATAATTAGCCCTCCAACCCCAATTAACTTGTGTTTAAAAGGATGATCTCATTAGCTGTCAGTCTTGTAAACAGCCTCTCCAGTTATGGGGGAGGTCTTGTGTGTAAGTGATAAAAATTTATCTGCTGCAGGGGGTGTTGGGCAGGGTGCGCTGAGGCCCACTGACAGGCAGAAAGCCACACTAATATATGGAAATGTCCTCAAATGTGCTGTGCTGTTCTCTGAATCAGCCTTTCGAGAATCGCCCAGTGGGTTTAGAGAGTCACTTTACAATCATCTTTATCATTTCAGGACAGTTTTTTGAGAAACCAGATAATGAAATTGACCAAAAAAAAAAAATCTACATTACCAGTATTGAGGTTTCTCTGAAATACAAAATTGCTGAATGACTTTATTTATCTATCATTTACAGGCATGCTTAAAACATAATTCCCATCCCAAACAAAGTGCCAGCAACTGTACTGTGGATGTCTGTTAGTTATTTTTACTTTGTCAACATCCAGTGGATTTGAAGATTTGTTGCAGGTGACGAAGTGCAATAACTGATACATATGCAAACTCAAATATTAAGTTTCACTTTTAGTTTTCTAATACTGTTATTAGCAGCTAATGCTTTAGACATGATTTATTTCTATGCTCTTTTCTGCCCAATCTACTTTACTCCAGGACATCAGCACACTAATGTATTAGAACATGTCGAAATATGGATTCATGCTTTTATTAAAAGCACATTTTATATTGAAATTAAAATTTCTCAAATTTTATCTGTCCAGTATGTCCAGTATGTGTCTTTATATGGTGCATATTTTATATCACTACTGTATATATAGTATGCATAATAGCAGGGGTTGTGTATATGTGGAGTTAATATCATGAAACTAACCCTTAAAGACACTGGCTGCATTTCATGCTTGTTTCAAACTTGTCTAAAAATATGTTTAACAACAATTTCCCTAAAACCAAGTTGCTTCTTGTAATACTAGAAATTATAACTTTTTTATTAGCATTTAATTTTTTGAAAACTATCCAGAAGTACATACGTGTAGTAATGTTTTATCATTATTTTTTCAGTACCCTGTTACTCTACGGCAGGATCTCAAAAAGCATAATATAATTTAAATTTTTTGATTCTCCATGACAGCGATTCTACATTGTAAGTCTTCACGCTTCTGCTTCACCACATGAATGAACTGCTCACAAGTCACATGATAGACCACTGATGTAACACTAAGCTCTATGAAATTAATGGGGAAAAAAGGAAAAAAGTGTGTAGGAGATCTAAGATTTCAAACCAGCAGCCACTGTCACAGACCTGCAGACTAATATACTTTACCTCTCTGTCCTTTCAGTATCTTAGAGCGTTGATAAGGAGTCTATGTGCTACTCTCATATAAGATGCACTGAGATTTCATGATTTGATATAATGTATCATGTATGGGATATATTATATGACCTATCCAAACTACAAACTTCATTGTCTTTAAACACTGAATTCCCTTCTTGTATTTGAAGAGGTATATACATTGATGTGTTTGTAGAAAATGGAGATTTTCAAAACATTCATCACAGTTAACTGCAGACTGTATGGTGAAAATTAGATAAGGCAAAGAACTTACAATTTGGTTTCTGGTTCTGATAAGTCACTGAACTGTGTGCTGCCATTGGACTGCAGAGGACCAAGGGAAGCCTCCTCACTTTTGTTGCTTCCCTGTGAACTGGCCAGGCTCTCGTTGCCCTCAGTCCTACCGGTCGGAGCCTTTTGAAAAGAGCCAGCCGTGCCTGACTCAGCTTGCCATAGAAAGCAGGAGCAGCGAGTCCTCAGCTCTTTATAGAAAGTATTGAGCCACAAGGTAGACAGCCACGGGCAGCCCAGCAGGTTCTTGAATGCAGTACGAAACTCTGGACTCCTGCAGTAGATGATGGGGTTGAGGCCAGAGTTAATGTAACCCAGCCAGTTTAACAGTCGGAAGATCTTCTCGGGGGGAACGTCTCTGTTAAAAGCGTTAATGATGTTGGCAACAAAGAACGGCAGCCAGCACACAGTGAAGGTCCCCATAATGATGCCCAAAGTCTTGAGGGCCTTGTGCTCTTTGACCTGTATCAGCCGGGACGGCCTTCGCTTGGCACTCTTTCTCCTCGCTGCACTGTTGCTGCTGCTGGAGCCCACACATGCTGATGGCAGGATATTGTTGATTTGGGGGCCAACTTGCATCTGTGCTGTTGCACATTCATTCTGGAAACGCATGCGATTCTTGTCTATGAGCTGGACCTGTCGTGTTGCTATTAGAAAGACTTTTGCGTACACAAATATCATTATGAGCAGTGGAATGTAAAAAGACACTATAGAAGATATAATAGCAAAGGCCCAATTCGTTACAAAGTCACAGCATGCAGGGTCACTGTAGCACCTCTGCGCTTCAGGGTCTTCCTCTGCACGCCAGTAGCCTTTCATAATTGGCACAAAGGAAATTAAGGCAGACACAACCCACACTAAACAAACTATTACTCTGGCACGCCACTTATTTAGTAGAACCTTGTGTCGGAGGGGCCTTGTAATGGCTATATACCGGTCCACTGCTATAACACACAGCGTCTCAATACTCGCTGTCACACACAAGACATCCACAGAAGTCCAGAACTCACAAAAAGTATCACTGAGCTGCCAGTCACCCGTCACTACAATTGTGGCTCCCAGAGGCACCACAAGGACCCCCATGATAAGGTCCGCACACGCTAGGGACATAATGAAAATGTTTGTTGTTGTCTGTAGCTGTGACGTGCGCGCCACAGCGATGATGACCAGCAGGTTTCCCACCACTATGATCAGTATGATGATGACCAGAATGATGAGGCTCCAGGGTCCTGCCGCATCGTGGTAGGATTTTGTTGCGTTAATCTCCAAGGAAGAAGAAACGCTCAGGTTTCCATCCATTATTCACCAGCTCAGTTCAGGCAGAAGAAGATGAAGATGTGTTTTTCACGTCAAAGTTAACAAAACAGAAAAATATGCATTTCTTACAAGCATCGTAAATCTGTTCAAAATAAAGTTGTAGTTTTTTTTTATCACCAATTATACTTAATCTTTACTTTGCATTAGCTTCTTGAATTTAGCTTCTTGAATTTCACACCTTTGGAGTCTGGTTGGCAGTGCTCAAAGCGCAGTAGAGGTTCTTCATGTTTCCAAAGATGTGATTATTTTTGAAGGTTCTTCTGGTCTAGACAGCAACAACATCATGTCCGAAAAAGATGTATTCAATCTGTCCATAAAGCTGAAACAATATTCGTTCAGGGAGTTGCGGCACTTTCGAGAATCCAAGAAAAATGTCCAAAAAAGCTTTAAAGAAGAATACCCAGCCTTTCCCCATTTAGATCCATCCACTGGGATTAGTTTGCAGTGTTTTCGCTGAATCTTGCATGAGCCACAGTGCCACAGTTGGACTGTTTTGGGATCAAACAAACACTGACGCTGCTGCAAGAACCACCAGAGTGCACCAGAGTGGCTACCCACTCTATTTTTTTTGCTCTCTCTCTCTTTCTCTCTCTCTCACTCGCTCTGTCTCTCTCTCGCTCTCTCTCTCTCTCTCTCTCCCTCCCTCAATGCAGGTTGCCCAAGATTGTATTGGCTCTAATCACACCCTGGCTGAAGGCAGAGGGGAGGAGTTCAAAAGTGTGCCTGTGTGCCGAAGCCATAGAGGGATCAGTGTCCTAATAGAACCACATGCACAGACACACATACACAATATAAAATAAGCCATAAGAAATATTCTTGCAGCAGAGCATATTAAAATGTGTAGTGTATAGTGTGTCAAAATGTCACATTAAAGGTGCAAAATTTTCTTGGTTACACACACATTGTTTACTTGTAAGTTTACCAGTAGAGTAGGTGATGACTGCCAACTCTTTATTCCCTTGGATTTCACTTACGCTGTGTTGAATGTAGCAGCTACACTAAGCTTGTTACCACATTAACTGTATCTGTCACTTGACTGTATCAACAATGTGACAGGCTTTTCCACTTCTGGCCTCTGTCCTGATTATCAAATGATGCTGCATTATGTCAAACACACTTTGCTATACACATAATAACACTGGACTATTTTGGCAAGTTTAGCTGTTTAATTTGTCATTATAACTTGTTATCTCTGCTTTGATACTACTCTAAAGGTTTTATTTGTAATACAGTTTGTGGTCAACTTTCCAGACCACAAGACATGAGGCACTCCCAACTGTAGAGAGCAGGAAAGACGTGCCCTCCCTTCGACTCAATGCAGAAAAAGAAAATAATAGATAGCTATCTTGCTGTTACTCAACTCGGTGCGCTGAAGAAGAACAATCAGGCAAATGCCTTTCATGCGATTCACTTCAGATACCCGGCGCTCTGCTGTGGTGCTCAGCAGTGTTGTCACCGGGCAGTTCCTTCTTTGGTCTGATCAACTCTACATCTGCAGCTGCAATTGCTTCATGTCTGTTCCCACCTTGCATTTTACTTTTACCTTATGAGGACAAACACACAAATGCTCTCATTAGAATTTACACATTTTTGGTCCTTATGCGCCTTCTGTGATGCTTATTGCTCTGAATATGTCAAAGATTTCTGGTCCGTCACATTGAACCATTTTTTCTTTGAAGTAGCTGTAATCAATAGGTTTTATTAGTAATTTTATCAGTGGACACAATTAAAACAATGTGACAATTTTGAAAAGGTTAATCATAGAGATAATCCTACTGAGAACTGTTATTCTATCCCACCAGTAGCTTTGACGGGAACAAGAATCACTGAGTTATAGTGCTAATTGAAAACACAATTAAACACTGGAATCTGTCATTAGTTTTTGTATGGGTTTTCTAAAGGAGCTTGTACTTGAAGGACAACACTATTTTTCGGCAAATATACTCATTCATTTTTTTGGTAAGAGTTAAACGAGGTGATCAATACCACTCTACCTATTTTTTTCCTTTGGCTAGAGGTATTCGGCTTAGCTCAGGAACAGCTTGCCTGGCTCTGTCTGAGGCTAACAAATCTGACTACCAGCACATGTAAAGCTTAGTAAATTTTTGTTATTACAATCTGTATTTTACACAGATTAAACAAACAAGGTATAACATGTTCATTTGTGAACTTTAGATGTGCTGGTTGTTGGATTTTATTACCTAAGGACAGAGCCAGGTGGGCTGTTACCACCAGTCTTTGTGATAAGCTTCGATTGGCAGCTGCTGTTGCCTACAAGAGCATTTCAAATGTCAAACTGTTCTTTTTAGGGTTTTTAAGACTGGCTTGTCCTTAAAGCAGAGAATCATATTTGGTTTAGTAAATGTATTGGACAGACTGAGCATTTCACAGGCTAAACAGAGGTTCTTTCTTCATTTATTTAAATGTGAGTTTTTATGTCTACAGTAGGAACAAAGCTGTCTGTATCTATACTTATTTTTTAATAAAAGTCCCTTCTAAAGGAAATGGTCTTGAGAGAGAATTTAATAGATGTTTAATCAAATTGTGTTGTATTGTAGAATGCTTTCCTTTGCCATCATTATATTCCCAGTGTCTCCCTTCCCTTTTGCCCCTTTGAGGTTTAAATAGACTTTTTTTCTTTACCCTGAGTTGCTTTGTCCATCATCTAACAGGAAGTTGTGGATTTGTGAGTGCATTCACAAAAGGGAAAAGCAGCCAAAAGCAAAACACTGGTGCATTTTTAAACTTGATGACCAAGAGGCCCCCTCTGCTGACATTTCTCTAGATGAAGGTCACCGATGTGGAGCTGACAGCTTGACAGCTGCTCATTTGTCTTTGCGTGAGAAGATGCCATTGGTGGATCTGGACCTAGTCCTAGTCTAGTCAAGCACAGCAGCTGGCACAAGCTGAATTGTTGATAGTGGAATCAGCCGTGACAGCTTTCTCACCATTACTAAAAGGGCCCTGTACTGGCAACATTAATGTACTATGTATGCAGTAATTTATAATGCATAATAAGTCATTTTTTTTTACATTCACTTTATTCAACTGACTGGCTCAATGTCTGTTGCTGATGAAAAAGTTTGTGATTTATTACATTATAATGTAATTCACTCACTCATAATGTGAACTTGCCCTCAGTAGTATGTCACTACAATGTTTGCGAAACCCTCACCTGTTCCCTGCTGTTTGTGAAATTAATAGCAACTCTGGAGAAATATTTGAAACCATACTTCCTTGAAAGAAAACCGAATTTACAGTGTGCAGAACAGTCTGGGATTTGCTCAGTTCGTGATGACAGCTTGTAAATTATCAGATCAGTCATAAAGCTTTAGAGGGCCTGTTTATTACATGCTCACTCCTCGTTTATGCTGTACCCTGGGAATGTTTCCCTCCTCTACATAGAAACCTTATGGATGATACGTTCTAATCGGCTTGTATTCAAAAAATCTTCTGGTATTTCTCACTTAAGATTAATAGCATTTAGCAAAGGCCTGATCCATGGCAACCTTCTGAAATTTACAAGCTTGCTTTTCAATTCACGATGCATTTCATCTGCTCTTTGCCAATATTTCCATGCTTGGAAAAGTCCGCACAGTCACTCTCCCTCTCACTACCAGTGGCGTAAGCCTGAAGGTGTAAATCTTGTCGACAGAGTTACAGAGTTTACTTTAATTAAGCAGGATCCAACGCAGTTCATTTGTTTATCACCAGATGTGGACTTTTTTAATTGAGTGTTGTTTAGACGTGCTGAAGTGCCCACCATTGCTTTACCAGACGGCGACAAGAGAGAGGTTTAATGTCTTTGTCTTGTCAAAAAAAAGGTAGTACAGGAGCCAGCAGCACGAGTGTGAAACAAAGTACAGGAGGGGGTCAAGCTGTTCCATTTAACAAAGCCTACACTTTGAATCTGACAGCACAGTTTTGTACATGTTTATGATCCTAAAGGTTTAAGGAGTGCAATCAAAATCCAGCTCAAATAATTCTTCTCATATCATACCCTTACTGTAGTTTATATTGTTGTAATTTTTTGTAATACACCAGATGTTTACAAATGGACTGGCTGTAGTCATGAATAACAAAACCTCAGACCCCAGAGTACTCATGATTAATCTAATTTATGTTATTTAAATATATATATATTATATAATAATACAAATAACATCTATTGTAAATATTGTCCATCATGAATGTGAAGAAAATCAATCACAAAAATTAAATTTGACCAGAGAAAATTTATTCCACATGCATTCATCCTGTGGGGGTTAAAGCCCAAAAGCAGTTTCTCTGCCAGTGGATATATAGTATGAGACCATGTGTCGAGGTGAGAGGAGGGTGGATTAGAGGCCAAGCTGTGCGCCTTCTGCAACTATCATGTCGTGGGTAAATCGCACTCATTATGTTTTGAGTGGAACCACATGCTTAGGTTTTCTAGAGCTGTACACAGGGAATACAAGGGGTCCCCGATGGCTTCTGTCCCTCCATACACTCTCAGGAGAGACCAATGTCAGGCTATTTTTGGGACCATCGCAAATATTTTGTGGTGATATCCCCCCTAAATGCATGCAGATGCTCCTGATCTTAAGCTCACGCTCTTCATTGCGATAAACAAAAATTTCATAATACCATAACAGAAGTGACAGTGCACAATCTACATCTCTGCTACCTTCATCTTTACTGTGATTAGTTTTAAAAAGAAAATTCACAAGGAGAAATTAGATTTTATTATGATTCATTTTGCTGAAGGTTTTTATTCAAAAAATCGTTATATTTTATACCCTCAGAGATACACTCCTCCATATATCTTTTCTACTTTTTGTTTCCAAATTTACAGCTCATGGACAATTACTACAGAGCACGCAGTGTTCCACTGGAATAGCTAAACCTTTTCTGTTTTTAAACAGGAGCTTTGATTGGCCAGGCGCCTGACAACACATAGCAGTTCCAGACTTAAATAAATTATTGGTGGCACACGGCTTAAATAACTTTAGATCAGAGAAACATGTTCCCATTAAAGTGATCACAAAATGGAAACTGTAAATATTGAAAGCATGCAATGAATGAAATGTGAGTTGACAATAACAAAATTTACGTTTCTAATGCATTATTTGAATTTGATTTGAACAATTTTATATATTTTTAAAATTTTTTTTTTTTTTTTCTTGTCCAGCTTTTTTCACTCGTGTCTGTTGTTTGTTTCTTTATTTGTCAGCAAGGTTACTCAAAAAATGTTGGTCGATTTCACACCAAACTTGGCGGAGGGATTGGGAATAGGCAAAGGAAGGAATCGTTCAATTTGTTTGGGCTGATCCAGATAATTTACCATGAATTTTGATTTTTTTCTCTGAAGTCTGGTTTATATTGTTTGACTTCGGCCTTGGCAGAGGTATGTACTCTACTGAGTGCCATTCTCATTAAACATGGTAAAGTCTGTTCTTATTCCAGTAGCACAGTCCAGGGTTCATGAAGTGCAACCATCTGTTTGTTTTCTAAATCACTCATCCTGTTCAGGGTCGTGGGGAATCCCAGAGAAGTGATCATGTTGAAGTGTGGTTTATTTTTATAAGTTAGTTACAGCTGTTCCTTGGTTGGTAATTCACCGTATGCTTGTGTGGAAGATCAGTGACATTTGTTCATGCACATTTGTATTACAACAGATACAGAGTACAAAGATGTTTGTGATATATCTGTACATACAGTATGGATATTATCCAGGTATTATCATATATTCTGAGAGAAATCCTCCTCCATAACATTTTTCTTCCAGGCAATATATTATTTAAACATCCATGCTTATAAGAACCTTGGCCAACATTTTTGGGAGTACCCATACAGGACACAGCTTCTGATGTGAGACTTAGCTTAAGTACGAAAAAGAAGACATGCTGCAGGTGCCAGGCCAGTTAATTGGAGTGTCTTGTTCAGCTAGTTCTGAAAGCAAAACACTGTCACGGCACATTATGAATAACAACCATGGTGGTGTTTCTATTTGGTAAACACTGAAACAAAAATAAATGTGACCTGCCATGTCCTGTTACCCATGACATTCACATGAGACTCCTAAGTGGCCAGTTGAAGCAAGTCGTTACAAGGTTGTAAATCGGTGAGACTGTTGACGATACCCATTACAACATGCTTCTTAAAAAAACCTTACAACGACAAGGGCTGCCATCATTGCTCCAAGGCAAACAGCAAATTAGAGGCAGAGGTTGACACTGGCTCTATATCTTAATAAAAGAAGTGGTTTGTGTCTAATCATCCTCTGAATCATTGTCAGAGTGAGGAAGGCAGAAGCACAGGGTGCTGGCGCCAGAGAGAGAGACACACAGACAGAGAGAGAGAGGGGCTCTGGTTCAGCTCTCATCCGGTCCTATGGGGATCAATGACTACAGCTAGTGTCAGCAGCATGATGGCCCTCTGCAGTCGGTGTGAGGTTTTGATGTTAATCACTGCAATTACTCATTACCACCTGTGATCTCACCAAATTATTGATGTCAGTCCAATGGAAATTCTCTGTCAGGTAAATGACAACGCCAGATTTTCTCAAGGGAAAGTCTGTCTGTCTGTCTGTTTGTCTGTCAGCCTGTCTCTCTCTCTCTCTCTCTCTCTCTCTGTAGATAGATAGATAGATAGATAGATAGATAGATAGATAGATAGATAGATAGATAGATAGATAGATAGATAGATAGATAGATAGATAGACCAACACAGCAGATTTGAAACAAATGAATCAAAATGTGATTGAAGTGTAGACTTTCAGCTTTAATTCAAGGGGTTTAACGAAAATTTTACATTAACCGTGTAGGCATTACAACTATTTTAATATATAGTCCCTCATTTTCAGAGATTCAAAAGTAATTGGACAAACTAACAGAATTATGAATATGAGGGATATTTTTAATATTTGGATGAAAATCATTTGCAGTCAATGACCATCTGATGTCTGTAGCCCATGGACATCAACAAATGCTGAGTTTCCTCACTTTACATTCTTTGCCAGGCCTTTACTGCTGCAAACTTAGGATGCTGCTTGCTTGTGGGTCTTTCTGCCTCAATTTTGTCTTCGATAAGTGAAAATCATGCTCAGTTGGGCTGAGGTCAGGAGACAGAAGAATATTTCAGTTCTTTATCCTGAGAAGCTCTTAGGTTGCTTTCACAGTTAGTTTTGGTTCATCATCTATCTGTACTGTGAAGCACCATCCTGTCAGTTTTGCAGCATTTGGCTGAATCTGAGCAGATAGTAAAGCCCTGTACACTTCAGAATTCATCCTGCTGCTTTTATCAGCAGTCACATCATCAATAAACACCAGTGACCCAGCTCCACTGGAAGCCATACATGCCCCTAACACTGCCTCCACCAAGATTGACAGATGATGTGGTGGCTTTAGATCATGAGCCATTTCCTTCCTTCTCCATAATCTTCTCTTTCCTTCATTCTGGTACAAGTTAATCCTGGTTTCATCTGTCCAAAGAATCTTGTTCCAGAGCTGGGCAGGATCTTTAAAATGTTTTCTGTCAAAGTCTAACCTGTTCATCTGTATTTCATTTTTGTACCTTGTGGTAAACCCTCTGAATCTATATTAATGAAGGCACCCAGGAGGAGGGTGTATCATTGTCCAAGTCTACAATCAAGAGATGCACCCTCCTCCTGGAGGAGTATTCTTGACCCGGACTGATGTTATGAAGGGTTATATCTTCACCAAGGGAAGAATTTGGTGATCGTCCATATTAGTTCTTTTCTGTGGTCTTCCAGGCCTTTGGGAATTGCTGAGCTTGCCAGTACATTCCTTCATTTTAAGAATGTACCAAATTGTTTATTTGGCAACTACTAACGTTTCTGCCATCTGTCTGATAGGTTTGTTTCGCTATTTCAAAATAATGATGCCTCCTTCATTTGCATCAACATCTCTTTAGACTGCATATTAAAAGTTCCCATGAACAGCTACCAAATGCAAACTCAACACTCGAAATCCACTCTGGACCTTTTATCTGCCTTATTTCTCTTGAAATAATAACAAGGGAATAGGCCACACCTGGATATGAAACTGATCAACTGTCAATTGTCCAATTACTTCTGAGCCCCTGAAAATGGAGGACTATGCCGACAGTCTACCCTTCAATTGCATCTTGATTTGTTCATTTCAAATCCATTTTGGTGGTGTATTGAGACAACATTTCAAAAGTTGGGTCACATACCAAATATTTATGAACTCAGCTGTATGTGAGAAGATGAGCTTGTCGAAGGTCTCTCCCATATCCACTCTGTAAAAGAAATAAAGAAATGTCTGTTTGTGAGTGCACTGGTGAGAGACCATGCAATGAGGGGGCCACCACCACTTCTTAGAAATTTTCAAGATATGGTGTCTGTAAACCCTTAGGCTGTGGAGGTCAACACCACCCATTTGGTCACAGTATTGCATGATGCAATTTGGTTGTGGGATTTTGTTAAACGTGCATTGTTCATTGTTCCATCCCGTGAAAGCAGTCTCACTGTATTTCACCACCATGTTTGTTGCCAACGTTATGGCAGCAACTCATCTCCCTGGGTCAAAACCTTAGAGCTTCCGAAGGGTAACTTCATGAAGTCCTTCTCTGGCTCGAACCAAATAGATGCTCTGGAGTTTCATACCTAGTTTTTGTCATTTTAGCAAGGAGTGCAAGCAAAGTGAAGAGGTTGTCATGAAAGAACTTGCAACCTTGAGGCAACTGCTCTGCAAGACCCAGAATGATTCTGGGTCCCTGACCCAACCCAGTCTCTGGGAAGAGGGTTTGGGATCCACCTTATGGTTCCATGTGATATATGTAACCACTGAATGAGGCAATTCTTCATAGCTTTTAACCAAAACAAATTGGTTTAGCTCTTATGAACTGCTTACTTCCATGTCAGCCATAGTATGGCTGCTCTCATCCACTGACAGCCATTCCTGAAATGCCATGACTTTGTATGACTGATTGAGCTCAGAGAACATGGGCCTAACCCTTAAGAATGGGCAGCCAGTGTTCCTTGAGTAGTCAACCACATGAACTTGGGCCATTATTTCAAAGCAATTTCTTCGCATTGCATCTCAAATGCTTTCATTGTGTACATCACTGTCAGTTGACCAGTATATGCGTCTTCTTGGAATGGTGCGGGGGGGGGGGGGCAAAGTTGAGTAATTTCAAATGCATACACACATCTATCAAAAATCATTGTCCTATCTTTATGTTAAAATAATTCACTAACCTTTTGCTTGGGAGCTTTGATTCAGCCACCTTCTTCTCATGGTGCAACCACAAAGTAAACAGCTCTGGTCATGTGGCAATTTACACTAAACATGTGACACTGCACATATTTCATTGAGACCCTTTATGATTTCTGTATTTGCTGAAAATGCATTTTTACATCATTAAGTAACGTTTTTAGAGCCTTAATGCTGAAAAACATTTTTTTAAAGTTACAATTGTGACCAATGGGACTAAACGAGCATAGAAAGGTGAAACAGGGGTAGATTAACAGCACAGAAGAAACTTGAGAGAGTAAACTATAGAACAAAACTGGAAAAATGTTCCTAAAAAGGAAAAAGAAGGCATAGATGACTAAGTTTCCTTTATGTAACTGTACTGCTCTGTATGAGTGGTTATCTGACAGTTGCACAGGTTGTCCTGTCAGATGATCCATTGCTGTTGCAGGTTAATTATTAATTAGTAGTTAAAATTAGTTAAATTTACTGGACATTCACACACAAAGTACTTCTCTGTTATTTCATTAACTTGACACAAAAGTGGCCATTTTAAAACATCAACATTATGTTTGAATATAGTATACATGTATTCTTATGGCATTACTGCATGTTGTACATGTTGCATTTATTTATTTATTTTTTGTTGCATTTTGATAAAAGAGATAAAAGTTAAAACTGACCAGTCATTGTTGAAAAAGCAGCAGGCAGTGTACCCCTGTCTGTGCTGAATGTAAGATACAGATAATTCAGGCACTGATCATAAACTCCACAGGGCCATGCTCCTGTGTTGTATTTCCAACAAACAGCCCACAGTCTATATCCACTGATACACTATCTGTATAACTGTGTCAGTGTGTAGGGAGGTTGGAGTCCACCCTAGCACATTAGATGCAAGATGGGTCTGTCCCAGACAACCATTCATACTCATAATCAGTTTGAAGTTTCCATTTCACCGGACATACATGTCTCTGAACTGTGGGGGGAGATCCAGGAAATTAATTTCTGCAGAACGGCCAGAGCCAGTTGGTGGATTCAAAGCATCTCGCTGTGAGGCAGCAGTGCTAACCATTGAGCCACGGTGGCTTCTATAATCCTGTGATTTCTCCCATTTGACAATATGATATTATTTGACAAACAAAAAGTCCCCAAGAATCCTGAGACTGCAGAACACCACCTCTCTTTTTGTAGTTTGGTATAATGTTAGTTGCTGAATGATGAAACTAGTGCAGAGCTATTGCTTCTGAAACAGAGACAGGTTTGAACAGAACTGACATTATGAACATAATGTTCAAGATGGTAAGATATGGGTAGTTCAAAGCATAAGCTTGATCACAGAACATGCAAAATCTAAACCATTTAAGCTGCTTTTTTTCTTTTGGCATTTGTATATTCAAGAGAGTTTAAAGTGTTACAGGCAAAAGTTTTTGTACCTAATCAAGTAATCAAAGCAGCCATTTTGCCCAGCAAACTCTCACCATCCTGCTCTAATTCTCTAAACATCACTGAAAAATGAGACACTCTTCAGACATTACCTGCAAAGGCGTGCTGATCCAATACACAGTGTGTACAGTCACACTGAAAGAGGGAGAGATATACACTCATTTTCCAGACTAATGTGCAAGCCCAGCCAAGGGTGAGTAAGCAGTTTGGGCTCTGTTTAATAAACAAGGAGTACCACCCGTTTTCTCTGGCTGCAAGAAGTATGAAATACACTGTATAATAATTAAGACATGAGAAGACCGTCAATCAGCCATAACATGTTTTTTTTTTTTTTTTGGTACTAGAGACATAAACAGTCCTTATTTGGGCTCACAGAACCCCTTTTGACTGGCCTGCATCCTCACTGGTCATGCTGCAGTAACCAAATGTTTCCACCGCCTTGTCATGTACATTTGGGTGAACGGTGCTCTAGCCACAGTGTTTCAAGGCAGGTCATTGTATTTTGATTTGCACCACACCACCCACATTAAATGGCCTCATTACAGACCAAGTAATTTATTGTTTTTTAAGGGTCAGTTGCAAAGCTCTCAGAATACTTCTTCTAAAATGCTGTTTTTCATGCAGCTAGAGTGTATCTGGTGAGGCCACAGATGATTTGACCTGTAACTGGGACATGCTCCCTTACAATTAGCATATGGAGAGTCTGATAAAGCGGATGAAAGAAACACTACCTCAATACTATTAGTACACACACATCCTTGTTCTGTTAAATATTATGTTACACTGACTTCTATTCATCCCTTAATCTCTAACCTTAGCCTGAACCCTTATGGCTTGACCTTAATACATATGCCAACCCATTCCCCTATGTATTGCATTCCTCAAAATGTATTTATCCTACAAACACACACACACACACACACACACACACAGACAATTGCATACATTTACACAAAAGCTATTTATATTGATTTTGTAAACATTACGCTTGTACATTCTAGGTGACTGGGAAGTAGGAAGAAACCTCCACAGAATGATAGTTGCAGATAATCTCAGGTGTGTGGGTGGAGAGTGGGAATTTTTTTTTTTTTTTTTATCTTTAAACTATACAAAGTATGTGTTCTGTGTATTTTCATGTCATAACTCCCTATACAGTTTGTCAGTAATAAACTATAAATTTTATCCAAATGACCTCTAAAAACTAGTTTTAAAACTTTCCATCGAGTTGATTCAGTATGTTTTGAAATTGAACTTTGAACTTTTCACAAAGTTATAACAGACACACAGTAACTGGATAAACCTATTTGTCAGAGTGTTTGCTTGATTGCTTAAGTTTTGCCAGTTCAAAACACTTCATTGTCTTTAAATGAATTAGAATTCAGTTAAAGACAGTTAAATCCAGAAAGTCAATCAACTTAAATCAATTTTAAAAAGTTAAATCTAATTATATTTAAATTAAATCAAATCTGTTTAAGTTAAATCAAATCAATGTTTTAAAGAAATTCCTATTAGATAAGAGAATGAGAAATAATGAATAAAATTGAATAGGAAATGAATTCAATTTAAAATAAATTTCTCCTAATTCCTTTATTCATTTAGGAGCTCTTTTTGCTTGATGATGTTGTGTGAATGTGGTCCCTCAAAGTGTTCATGCAATGTATAACTCACTGTAAGCGGACCAACATGTGGCCTGCAACTCATCACTTCACATTTCTTTTGTTATGTGGACATAAGAACAAACTGTATTGTTGTTGTTTTTTTTTAATCAAAATCCTTTGGTGGCTGCAAAAAAACTTTCATTTAGCAGATGACGGCATTGTAGTTTTTTCCATATGGGAGTGAGTATTAGAAAATGGCATCTGAATTCAGAAAATACTCAGCAGCCAATTGTTTGGCTTTCTCTGTCTATCTTCTTTAATGTCTGATTCTTGTAGAACTGATGTGCCGAAGCCTGTGGTTTGCTGATACTGAGAAACATACCAACAAATAACCTGGTTCTCAAATGGTTGTCAAGTCTCAAATAATATGATGTATCAAATTCCCATTAATCCCCATTAATAAAAAAAAATTCATAGGTATTTCATAGTTTTTTTTTTTTTCTATTTCATCTTTTTCTTTTTTTTTTTTTGTTTTGTAAATATAGGTTGAACAGTGTCCCTTTCCTGGTATGTCTTCAACAATCAATGTAAATCATTGCATAATGATGTCTAAAATGCAAATTAGTCTACTGTATAAAAACATGTTTTAAGAACATAACATCTTTTAACATATCCATTTTTGATTTATTCAGCTTCTGTCAAACACTAAATGAATACACAGGCCACAGAATAATAACAGAAAAGGTAGAAAACTGCGCTGCCAGGAAGCTCTGCATTATTAGGCCTATAACATCTGCAGACTGTAGGTTCAGGAATTTGTCCAGGAATTCCTTTATAATGATCTCTGCCAATTTGTTTTGGTTTTTACCTAGTCGCAGAATTGTTTGTGTTTTCAACTCTAATTGCTCTTACCCTCTGCTTATCACTACCCCATCAAACAACATAAGCTTACTGCAAAAGACTGTTATTATCAGACTTTTGCAGTTGTTCTTGTGTTGTTTGATGATTGTCTGTTGTACAATTTGTATTCAGTGTTTACAATGTCTCCAAGATAAGACTTACCCTTTGCATGTGTCCTTTGTTTCTGCATGCATGGTCTATTGGGTCTGAAATCTTGACAGAAAGGTCTTGTTGGTAACAAAACTTCACCTTTAGAAATTCATTCAACCAGGACACTGTCTAGGCAATATTGTTGTTGTGTGGCTTTCAGCTAACAAGTTACCACTCGTTAAAGCCAATGTACTACTTTCCAGTATAATCTTTGAGAAAAAAAGCAATTTTTAAAATAATAATGTTTTTTTTCTTTCTACATGACACATTACAGCTGTACCTAGTATTTTTCTGTTCTCAGTTGCAGTAGGAGAGACTTTTGAGGTGGGGAAACACGTGGAAATCTTTAACTATTGAGACAAGGAAGAAGTGTTAAAGTACAATAATCTGTATGTATTTATATTAACAATGGCTCATATGACGACTTGTATGTAAAAAGGGCTTGCTCATAGTGATGGACCCACAGAGAATTATCATCTGACTCTGCAGTTCCCCTCAGCTCTCTGGAGCATTTTAGGGTCTTTTAGCAATTTGCCATTGTTTTCAGGCCTGGAACTTTACTGTTTTGGTTCAGTCTCTCTGCTCTCACTATCTCACTATGAGATGCTTGATGTAATTACCAAAAACAGGCCAAAACATCTGCAATGCTCACCTTATTTTTCCTGCTTTTTGGTCCTGTTGATATGCTGCACCGTGAGTGTTTGCTAATGGAGCAAGAAGAATCAAGCTTATGATTTTTGGCTTAGTTATGTGCTCCTTCCAATCCTTCGAATACTACCTGTGCATTGAGGAATGAGAATGTTTCAGAACTGAAAATAGCTTTTTCACTCACCCATTTGGTCATTTCCTATTAACGTAAAAAAGGGGTGAAGCAAATATTCATTGGTACTTAGTGAGACTGCTCCTTTAAGACTTTCTTAGTGGGTTCAGCCCCTGGCGCCATGTAAAGCATATTGTAATAAGGCTTAACATGCTGATGGAAGATAAAGCTGAGAAAAGGAAATGTAGAGGAAGAGGAACTGGGTTGTGTAATCTGCTAATGAATGATCCCTCATTAAGAGCAATGTGCTGTAGTATGACTTTTTTTTTTTTGATTATGCTTCATAAAATAAAATCACATCCGTATTATTACTCTTGGAAACCCTCATGACAGTATATTTTATTGCTCTTTTGGTTATCCCAGGGGATTTAGAGATAAGGGGACGAGAGGCCATTTTGGGGAAGGCAGCATCTGCCTTCCTTTGTTCTGAAATTCCTGTGCTGCACGCAAGTCCCTTGACATGCTCACCTCCTCAATGTCCGTCAAACTGAGATTAGAAAGACACACGTTAACATCAGTTTGTAAAGTTACATGGTCTGTTTACCTGTATGTTTGGAAGAATCTTGACTGGTCAGTTTATGCTTGAATTAAACTGGGGCGACAGTCTGACAGAATGAGCAAGAGGACAGACGTGAATGTGAGAATGCGTGGGTGGATGCGGGATAAGCTTGAAGGAGAAGATAGGTAGAAGAGGTTTAAGGCTTCAGATTGAGGCAGCTGAGGGACACAAATGGCATGAAAACATGAGAGTGCACCCTGCGATAGCATCTCTTCAGCCTGCTTCCTTTTGCTTTGGAACATTGCTCGCATTGCTAATGGTATATGAAGGCAGTCAACGAGCTTAGACCTGTTCCTCCGACTTTAAAATAGAACAGCTGGTCCCTGTGTTTGGTTCCTCTTTTGCGGCAGGGCCAGTCAAGTACCAGCCCAAAAATGCAAACAGGACATCTCATTGCTCGGGGGAAACTAATCCTCATTATTTGGGAAAAAAAACATCACGTAAGGAGAAACCTGCCTTGTTATCCCCAAGTCATTAATAATTCTGCCTTGCCACTGAGCCTGAATAATTGGCAGTAAATGCTGCCTTTTTTTAGAGAAACTGGCAATAAATTCTCAACCTTTCCTTTCTGTACTACATGGACCAGCACTTGCACTATTAAACACCTCAATAAAACAGGAAAGTGTCAAGTATGAGGTTCATTTTATACTTTATCCATATGGATATCCACCTTCCTTGTCTTTTTCTATCCTGCCTAGATTTACATGTGTTTGTGCAACTCATTTGTTCACCTCATTTCCAGTTGGTCAAACTGGTTTGATGCAAGCATCATCAACAAGGTCAGCCAAAGGGTAGAGAAGCAGGAAATAGAACCAAGATTACACAGTATCGATTACAGTTTATGACAGTAGGACAATTTTCTAATGACATTACATGTCACAGAGACTTTGATTGCTCTTATAATTATCAGTTTATCAGCAACAGGCTTATGACAATGCGATCAGGTGTGTTTCTATCTGGCTGTTCAGAAGATAGTATTGTATGATCCTGGGTGAAGCATAGATAGAAATCTGATCACTCAAAATCTGAACTAAGCAGCAGTCGTTGGTCTTAGAAATGACAGCCCAGAACGGTTTGACAAATGAGCCTAGAGGTGTTGACCTGAATGAGACTTTAGTCACACAAATGAAGACTTGAGTCTTTTTTTGGACTCCACTGCTCGGTGACTTGCTGATTTGACCTGTAAATAATACAGCAAGAGAGACGTCTTGTACACTCACATACTATAGTTACCATATTTTTCAACGAGTCAGCTACATAAGAGAAAAAGACGCACTTGATGAAAAATAATGAAAATAAAATGTACTGCTATATTAATGTGTGCTTTAACGCTTTAAATCTGCTCTTATGACCACTTGAGGGCAGCAGAAACAATCTGTAAACACAACACAGGCATATTATTTCCTTATAAGATGTTATAGTGAACTTGTTAGCAACATTTGACTATTTGCACATACAGCTGATACTTAGCAACATTTTCATGCATTAAGAGTTGAGTTTTAGGCAAACACTAATTGGCTCTACATACTTTACTACTAAATACCTTACTATGTACTCTAGTTAGTCACTAACTTCATCTGCTGTTTGGTGCTGGATGGGCAGCATACAGTGGGTTGGTTTTTTAGACATTTTTAACTGAAAAGAGCTTAATCTGGAAATGACACTGATTAGACCACTGATACTGAGCCAAAACAGTTAAATTTCAGTTTGCAAAAACCAAAACAATACGCTTAAGGGTGCTAAAACGCTCCATAGAGCCAAGGGAATTTCTGTGTTTATTCACAATGCACCTGCTCTTTCATATTTTCAGTGTCATCTCATCCATTGCTGATATGAAAAAAATATAATAGCAGCTTTAACAACCTGGCAGCCTGACGTTTGATATGCTTATGTAGAAAAAGGTTACTATCTTACTATCTTACGTCTTTATTTGCCCCAGATGACTTCAAAGTAGCTCTGCATGAGCCACAACTTCTTGAAAGAGTATGTTGCCACTCGTTGATGCTTAGAGTTCTGTTGGAGTTTGTAACTAACAACTGTCACCTTCTACTTTAATCTTTTATGAATGTGTTTACCTGTGGTTCACCTTGTCAGTTGGAGAAATCTCCACTCCCCGTTACTGCTGCAGCCTAGTGCTGGCAGGTTGGGTGCATCTTATGCCCATCAGCTCAGCCAACAGTATCATATCGAATGATCGATCGCTCCTGTCGTGCACATATTGGAACAAAGTTAGAAATAAATTCTGTCTTTTCCATATTTACGCTTAAGCAGTTACCCATTCCTGTGATTTAAGCCTTGTCCTGTTTTCTTTGATGTACTGTTGTTGTTTTTGTTACATGTCATGAGGGACTTCATGGTTCAATGAACCTAATTAGTGTTTCTCAAGAAATGTGAAAAGTGTCTGAACTGCTACCAGGAATCGGGGAACCAGCTCTAGACAACGGGGGGCCCTTGGCAAGATTTTTTTTGGGCCCTCCTTCCTTTTCCTGCAGCCAAAAACTATGAAATAATACTATAAACTATATATAAGTAACTACATTTGATATAGAAAAGAGATTTCCAATGTTTTTTAAGTGGAGCTGCCAGAATGACTGGAGGGATCTAATTATGCCTAATGGGTTCTCAACTACTCATGATAATATGCTGTAAATAACCAAATACACTATATGAGAAACATGTGGCCAAATGTGACAAACAATGAAACCAGATTCCTGTTGAATACTAGATTAACTACAATGCTTTCGACTCAGCAAGTGACTGAACAGGAGCTACACAAAAAGTTGTATCACTGCGACTGCCTGATGATAAATGTTAGATATTTATAGTAACAGCTGTGTTTGAAAAATAAAATGGTGGAAACATTCATCTTTAAATGCTTGTCAAACTGTGAGAGAGAGAAAGAGAGAGAGAGCGAAAAAGAGAGAGGGAGGGAGAGAGAGAGGAAGAGAGAAATATTGACAGAACATGGGTAAACTATCCAAGTCTCTAGGGAGAGTGTGTCTACGAAGGAGTTTCTAAAAGAATCTTTTGTTTCACAGGCCTGACGGTTGTGTGGTGTCATGGTATTTCTTTCAATCTTCTTGTCAAGAGCAGTGGATTGGTCAGGCCTTCAGTGGTTTTAATTCTGATATTTTTCATTTAGGCACTATAAAATGTTTTGGTATATAGTGTGTATTTGGTATATATATATGGTTTAGCTTATATATAATATACGATCATGAACATTAAGAGGATTCTTTCAAACTGCAACAGCATATCAGCAGGTAGTTTTTTAGCTTCTGTTGATGGAAAAACTCTAAATATGGTTGAAGCTTCTTACCTGTTTTTAGCCTGTCATCATCCAACACAACAAATACACTTTTCCATTCATTGCTCTAGGGGATATTATGGGGATTGGAATGTATAGCTGATATCAAAAACACTAGACCAATTAAGCTAGCTACCCTGACTGACCTCATACATGCTTATAGCCACGTAAGTTAAGTTAACTTAAGGTTCACCATCTGTCAGCAGCAGCTAAATTGCCTCTGAAGAGAATTCACCTGTGAATTACTGAAGAACATCTGTATCAATTCCTTCAGTTGCAATAAAAGACCACATGACACATACCTGAATCGCGACTTCTGCTTTCTGTCTTTGTTTTCTCAATTTTTCTTTCAGCAGCGCTGGAGGCATATTTTTGTTTTGGAGGCGCCATCATATCCTACATCACATCGTACTTTAGCAGCTTAATGATTGATTGTACAGGTGCTGCAGGACCTTTGCCAATTAAATCCATCTATGGACATCAGGGCCCTTATGTCTAAAATAATAAAAAAAAATCAGCATGTTCAGTGTATAGTTCAGGCCAGCAGAGCATGGAAAACAAACAAACTGCTAACTTGAACTTTAGATTAAATTTAATGGTTTTCTGAGGGCTACACTAATGTTACTTTGGAATAATAGATAAATAATATGGTTTATAGTTTAACATATTAACATGGGCAACTTAACTGTGGCTCTTTTGTTTATATTTTTTCCTGCATTTGAGTCCTGATCATGCAGGTTCATCTATCACTCTGCAGCACCCACTGGTCAAAGTTTAAAATGAGCGCCACACTGTGATCCCATTCGCATCCCTGCGCACTGGTTTTGTCCATTACTTTATGCACTCTGCATATGTGTGTTTTTATACAAATTCTTGCAGAACTTTTTATGTGTCTAATTTGCTAAAAGCCAACTGCACAAAACCTTTTTATAATGATTAATTTCCCCTGCATGCCAAGTGAGACACATCTGTGGGGCCTGCAAAATGAAAGATGCAAGCAGCTAATGTAAAAAAAAAAAAAAAAAAAAAAAAAAAAGAAAATTGTCCATAGACCATTTTTCCGTGCTGTGTTGAAATGACTGCCAGTTTTCTCAGTGAGGAACCAAAGAGGTGGACACGCATAGGAAGGTTAAGCTCAGTAACTAATCATGAAATTGTGTGATTTTGGACAGAGGTCCTTCCCACCCAGAGTCAGAGGCAACACATGCTGCCAGGAGTCTGTAGTTTTAACCAAATGACATTACCTTATTATCCTGTCTATTGTTATGACCCACTTAGCCTTAATAGGATGGAAGATAAAGCCTGTGTGCCCTAATGTCTTTGTGAGAGTGCACTGGAAGAGATGAGTTCAGCTGGAGCTAACACCACAAATAAAAAGTTCATTAAATATGCCTCAGTGTTTTCTCATGGATTTCTGGGACACCCACTCTTCTTCTTGCATGGAGAGAGTTAATACAAGCATCTACAGGGAGCCATGGGAAAAAGCAAGAGTTTTTCTTTCATGAGGGAGAGGCTCTGAATTGGTTTGGATTGGATTATTATGTTACCTCTGTCTATTTTGGTCTCTCCCTGTGTTGAGTTTTCAAGTTAACTGGAAATTCAAAGCCATACAGTCAGGATTGTCGTTGGTGATAATCCTTCTGCTGTGTTTTTAAGGTAGATTTTACATGGCAGTTAAACATATGCATAACTGTATTTCTTGCCGCTCTTGTCTCACTTTACTGTTTGCTCTCTCATTTTTTTCAGTTGTCTCACAGAGTGTCTTCTAATTGAATTCCTCATTTATCTGAGAGCGAAATCATGCTTCCTTCTTGAGTTAGAGTTTCCTGGGTTGCTGACTGTTTGGTTGTCTCCAGCATTCCCCTATCCTCCCCCCAACATGATGGATCCCTGATGCCAGGAGGGCAGGTCCAGGCTTAGACCAAAGACAATTTGATGCTTGGGAAATACGCTGAGCATTACACAGTACAACAGGGTCCAACATTTTCCTGTTTTCTTTCTCCAATTTCTTTCCTTTTTTTCTTTTGTTGTAATAAAGGTAATAATTAGTTTAACTGGGTGATGTTGTATAGTCTGGCTGTGTCAGATTTCCTTCTACATTAGCCCTGCAGAAACGTGAGTATGAATTTGAAATGTCAGGTCACAACTGATCATCACTCACGCTGCTATCAGGGTGAGGGGGCAGCTCACTACCAGATGACACCTGCATTTTTCACATTCCTCAACAGGTGTGGGACACATTTGATCTGACTTTTGATTGTACACTGTCTCCATCGTATATAACCTACCACCATGGTAGGAGAACAGAGCTGTTCCACACTCTTCTGAAAAACAAAAAGTGAAAGAAAAATGGCATTAAATTAGAACTAAACTCAATGAGATAGTATCTTTACACAATAAATATAATAACGTGATATTTTAGTTGCTTAGTAAATATCACAGAATATCAAAAATGCTGCTGCTGCTAGTACATGATTGTTAGCAGTACACTGCTGTATGAACAGAAAGTGTATCAAACTATGTGTATCAAACTATGTGTTAATTCACAACAGGTGCACATTCTCAGGCTTTCCATTGACAATTTCCAGAACCACAGTGAATCAAGTTTCCCCTGTGAGCTTTTTTTAACCCTCAATGTGATCACAGCACAAAGGAAATTTCCAGTGCTGCATGTCAGCGTGTTGAATGAATGGTGTTGCCATGTGTGCTGTGTAAACTCGACATCCATCTGTATTTCCTAAAGCAGGTAAAGCCCAGATGGCAGGATTGCAACTGACCACACTTTGACCCTAAAGCCTCCATCACAACTCCAGGAAAAAGCAAAAAATGTCACTGTGCATTGAAGCCACATTAAAGGGCAGAGATTGAATTTTTCTGGGCTGTTTTTGTATCAGTTTTCTCCACCATCCTAGTAAAAGAGCAGGTGAGTGATAAGGTTGGCTGTTCAGTAAATGTTCTCCAACACTGAAAATTTTGACAGGACACCAACAAATAAAATATAAAATATGCATTACAAGGCTTTATTTTACAAAAGTGACCCAAAGCCTTTTTTTATTGCACAAACTCCTTAGATAAATGTCAGTATATCTAATAACATTTTGATGTTCAATTTAGCCAGTAAAAGGAGACATTCTATACTCCATGTCTGTGTGAACAGTTATAGCAAGTCTTTGATCAGGCAATAGACTAGCCTCTGTAAAAAAAAAAAAAAAAAAAAAAAAAAGGGCACTGTAGTTGTTGGTGTGTGGTCTGAAAACAAGCCCCTCTCCCCACTGTTTTGTGTTTGCCCTTGATGTATCATCTCCCCTGGGCTTTGGGGAGAGACCCAGGTCTGTGGAACGGTATGCCACTTCACTGAGGCGCCCTTTGTAAATCCAGACACATTACATCAGATGATCAGATTCTTTCAGGCTTTCATTCCAGAGCAGATAAACCTGCATTTCACCTTTCACCTTCTCGCCTAAACTGCACATACACCTGCAGCCTGTTTGTTTTCGAGTTTGAAGAATAAAAGTGAGTAAGCAGTTGTGAAGCTCTGAGCTGATTGGACACCATGGCATACCACAGTGCTGCATGCTTATCAGTATATATATTATGCAACATAAAAATATGATGAAACTCTGCCGTTTGTGATTAAGAGGCTATCATCCTCACCACTTGCTTGCCCGGGTGAATTTCAGGGGAACAGATCTGTTTTTAGATTTGGCTTCTAAGTTTCACTCCCATACTGGCAGAAAAGTACGAAGGCTTTTCTAGTGAATATAGTCCGTAATGGCTGAACAAACAGTGTTGCATTTATGCGACTAGCATTATCAGCAATCCAGGAGATAACACAATCTGTTTTTACTGGAGGAGACAATGGGAAATGAGGACTTCGGGTGGGGATGGTGGGAGTGAACGGTGGGGGCACATGAGACCATTGTGAACTTTAAAAAGTCTGGGTTTCCTTACGCCAACTTGATTAATCTCACACACCCACAAGGAGCTATGGCCAATGGATGTTTTCATTGTGGGAATTTTTTTCAGTCCGACGGGAATCCATAGTCCACTTAAATATATTCTTCAAAGACTAATTCTGAAAATACCAAAGGTATATGTTTTCCTAAACAGGAAAACAAGAGATTGTTGAATAAACCTATATATTTATTTATAATGCCTCTGGGGTTTATTTTTGTCTCAGTAGAGCAGTTTACATTTCCTTGTAAATTTGTACAGTGACATTCCAGTCTTGTTCTCAGGCCCCCATGCTGGTTTCCACATAGAAATCCCCGGAGTAACTCCCTACTAGTGCAGCAACAGTTCAATCTAGTTCAAGTTTTACGACAGTGACATCAGCATCGAGGACTGACAGTTACTAGATAGCTGTCAAATGAAAAGACATTATATAAACTGGCAAACTGACATTTTTGCACCTCTGTTTTAGTACACATTAATGTGTACTAAGTGTCAGATCATCCCTTTTGAAATGGAAAAAGTCCACTTAAACTTAACTTTTAAGCCAACACAGACAAGATGTCCTAAATGTGAATGAAATTGTAACAAATACTATTAAATTTGCATTTTCAACATATCCATCTCCATGACTGAGCCATCTCCATCCGCTGATGAAGAGTGCATGATGTGCTTCAAAGCTTTGCAAAAAGCTACTAAATGGACTCCAAGTTAAGATTGCCTTGTCAGACTTATTCTAACACATTTCTTGTTTGCTTATTTGTGCAGCAGCCTGAATTCAACAACATATTGTAATCTAGTAATTGGAGATAATGGGTAATAATTTCTAATTTAGCTATACAAATTCTAGTGGTAATTATTTCACACTACAATTCATATTTTCTTTTCAGTTCTAAAGGGGAAAAATACATTTTTTTTATTCATAAGAGATACAGTAAGGAGCCATTTAAGGTGTGCATTATGTGTTAATGTAAAGCATTAGTGACAGTCTATCGCACCTTGGGACCTATAATGGTGGGTTATTCAAGTTTGATCAAATCTCTGGAGAGAAGCTGAGAGCTCCTTTGGATTTCACCACATTAATGTGTTGTGAGTTCAACACAAGGCTGTTATCAGCAATCACATACTGTATTGGCACACTGCCACAGGCCAGTCCCAGTCTCTTTTCTCGTGATAATTGGCATGATTAGAGGACACATTATGCATTCCTGATTAGATTGGGAAAGGGCATTCTGGGGGCACATCAAACTGCCCCGTATATGTGCTATAGTCAGTGTAGAGTGGCAGTCGGTTTTGGATTTTAGCATGATAAGCTACATTAATGATGTGATGATGTGTTGTGTTGATCAGTCAGCGGCCATCAGATACAGTGGGATGAAATAAAGTTGTAACTTTTGAGGTGAAGTAAATGTTCTGGTGCTTCCACTTCTGTGGTGACTCTATTTGGCACAGTGCACTCAGCCCAATTTCATCTATCTATCTATTTATCCTTTTCCAGCCTGATGCTAGCTACATGCAATAATCTATTGGTAGAGGGATGATTTCAAATTGTCTCACGTTACCCACCTATCTGGTACTGTGATGTATGACACAGCAAAGCCGAGGAAAAACACAAGGAAATTGCCTCTGCTGGGTTTAGTTCGACGACATCTATGGACTTCTAAAGGAAACAAACACATCCCCTAGTTAACAGTTGGAGACAAAGATTTATTGAACTGGGTCAGCAGGGAGAGACAAAACCCCTTCGGTTATTTACAACCCCTTCTTATAAAAGCCAGAGAGTATCCTTCCATATTTCCTCTGGATCAATCTTATCTGTCCTGCTGATGAAAATGGCCTTAAAACATGGAGAAATATACTCGCTTCCAGAGACTCGAGTTCTCACTGCAGAGCAAAGCACTGAGGTAATCGGTTTCCCACAATACCCACATACGCTAAGCTGTTGTTATTTGAAGACAGTCAATTGCTTCTGTTCAGCGAGCAGTTACTCAGTGGCTCTATAAACTTACCTCTCTGTGCCGCCTCTAATGAAAACATCATCATTTTGTCTGATTCTACAGCCAGCTTCGACACTGTGATAAGACTTTATGCTTATCATTTCAAGAGCAGTTTAAAACTAAGGAATAAATGCAGCTTTGTTGATGGGCACTGGTGCAGTGGAGCCGATACTTATCAGCTCTTGGGTTCTATTTCAGCATTTTTGAATTGACTTCTACGCATATCAGTAATAGTAAGAATGTAGTCACCAAAGTAATTACTGAGATTTGGGCAAAAAACAACGTCGCTACAACAGAGTCAGTTGGGGCAACAAACCTGATTAAACAAAACCCAAAAATGTCAGTGCCAAGTATGGTATGTCCAAGTCGTACCAGGAAACCAGTCTGTAAACTGTGATGGATGTTAACACACATTTTTGATATAACAGTGATTTTACCTTTCTCCACTAAATAAATTGACTGTGACCTGACAGATCATCTGGAAGCTCATATCCTTTATCATATCAAACCTCTTTTTAGCAAATATGATCCTGTTTCCAGACCTCATCAAACATGGTAAGTGCAATATTATTATTGCTGAGTAGATAGATGACCACAACTGTGCAAAGTGGACCTACGGGCAGCTCAGAAGGTTGGAAAACCCCTTGGATAGGTCACCAGCTCTCATATATCTAATATGTGTCATCTGTTGAATAACTTTGTATATCATTAGCTATGCCCAATGTAATATATCATGTGAACATATTTTCACATTATTTTAAAACATTTGCAACATTAACAGCTGTATGAAAAACAAATCACTTACTTAACATACTGCTTAGTCATGTTTTCATAGTTTTGTCCACATTCCCTTCCAGCTGTCAGTAATTGTTGATATCTTGGGATGCAGAGCTAAAATTGAATGCAGCAGGGCAACACAAGCAGTTAGTGATTAACAAACAAATAAACATAGATAAAATTATGTAGTAAATCATAGGTTACATGTCAAAGGTCTCTATTTCAAAGTAGTAGCAATGAAACACTCTTTTGAAACTGGAAAATTGAAAGCTAAGGTGTGGATGTTGCTTTTCCACTTCACAGTAATCTGCCATGAAAAGGTGCAGTGGCGCTTAGAGTGTTTCTGAATCCAGGCGCTAACCGGGAGAAAGCTTCATCTTCCTACTGCCGTACAGTTTGTTATTTCAGTCTGGAGGGTTTTGCTTGCCAGAAACCTGCGTGTTATTTTGGAGACCAGAGATGAGATGTCAGGCTCAGGAAACATTGCTGATGCGTATGACAGCCCCTTTAATGCCTGCTTCAATTCACACCATCCATCTCATTTTACAGTGACTGGTCATTTGTCTTGTGTTTGTCAACCTTTTCCCTCAGCCGAGCATGACTGAGCCTCCTCTTAGGGGAACTCCGATCCGCACGTAGGCAATGAAGGTTAAGTGACACATCTATCTCATGACCCTCAGAACTTTTTGCACATTCTCTTTTAAAACCCCGTCGTGTGCAGGTGAAATGTACATGCATCATTTAGATTAGCCTGAAAGCATCACATTTTCTATGTAAATGTATATTTTGCTCATTTGAAGCTAACATTTAGTTAGCTGTTGGTAGACTATATATGACTCCAAAACATAGGCTGGGTTCTTGTTAAACCTCGGTGTTGTGTTTTCTAGTGTAATATACGTTTTCAGTGAGTAACTTGCAATTAATGATTTATTACATTTTTAATGAAACTTTTCCAACAGTGTATATAGTGTACAAAATGCAGATTGCTGATCGGGTTTCTGACTTATTTCAACTAATACTTAGTTCATAACAAGTTGGGTTTTTGATGTGACACAGGTCAGTGTAGTGAATAGATAGACAAAAATAGTCTCAAAGATGAAAAAAACGTAAAAAGTAGTCATTAATGTGGTGTTTGGTATCGCACTTCAGAACGTGATAATGACCAACACTACATTTGTGTAGTGATGGCTGTAAATACCGAAGAATAATGTGTATAAAAAGGACACTGAATTCCTACAATACCTCTGGCAGTAGAATTGCATAAATATAAAGTAATTATACCAAGCTGAAAGTCCATGTCACCGCTGATCCGAATTGAGAATGAATTTATTCACTGTAGCCTGTTGCTAAGAAACAATGGACTTTCCAGTTGCCAGTCTTATCTGACCACACAGTGTTTTTCATCTCAAAAGTTGAATCCATTGTTCACTCCAGGAATTTTACTATTTGTGCCAGTTACTTGAAAGAACCAAAGCAAAATAATACATTTATTTAGAGGACAATGAAAATCGTAAAAATCTCTCACCAAAATCATATCTCATTTGCATCATATAGAAGAGGAGAGGTACAAAACTATGATACATTTCATGCCAGAGTAACTAACTATTTTTTGTGGAAAAAAAAAAAAAGTTTGGTTTGGAACAAATCTTATTCAATAACAAACTGAGGTTTTTTTAAGATGGAATTTCTAATGTGCTTAGTGCCCTTGTAATAAAAAATGATGCTCCTTTTAAAGTAAGGCAGGAGACCCACTTACACAACTCTCATATTCTTTTCCTTCCTCTTTCACTACCATGTTGAAAGGATTCAAACTTTTATCATCTTACAATAATTGTATTATTTTCAAGTTGATTTGTAAGGATTTTGATCATATGTTTAAATAAAAGCAAACAGTTTATACTACATTGAAAATATAGTTCAACCTCAGTGCAACAAAAGTCAGGTAACCTGTGTGCATTTCAACAAAAGGGATTAAATCTGGGATTTCAAATTAAGGATTACTGCATGAACAATGTTATAGAAGAACACATGAACACCACAGCTTTCTCAGTATTATCCTGGGTTGGGTCTAATGCAACCACATGCCAAGGAATTTCCTAATCAAGTAAGAAACCAGACTTTAAGGCTTTATAAAGATGGTAGAGGATACAAGAGGATCAGTAGACTAAAGAACATAAACGGAAGCATAGTTTTACCAGTGGTTAGGAGGTATGGGAAAAGCCATATGATGAATAAAAGAATGCAAAGTGGCCATACTTGAAAAATGACACCACACACAATTTTCTATTTACCCAGCTTTGCCTTAAAAACAAGTTGGTGAGTGCTTTTGACTTTTTCACAATGATTATCTGTGGAAATTGGTGTTTCAGTGACTGATCAGACAGAGCGATGGACACTGCATGAGGTTGCCTCTATGCACAGTTTCCAAGAAGAAAACCACTGCTCTCAAAATGGCACAAAACCACAACATTAATCTTTGCAAAAGAACATGAAAAGAGGTCTGATGAATATTGGCAGCAAAGTGTTTGGTCAGATAAAAACCCAAAACATTAGTCTGGATCAGATGGGGTCTGGCATGTTTGACATGGATGTGGCCAGGGCTGCCATAGTGACTGCACAGCTTGACAGAGAAACATGGAGATGGGAATGTGCTGTTCTGGGGCTGCATGAGCGAAAAGATTTTAGAGAAGATGGCATATATAGATGGCATTATGAATGCAAATTTGCGTAAAAAAATGTTCCTATAAACAAATTTGATTGACTGTATCATGAATTGATAAATCTCATGATAAAAGCATTTTGTTATTAGTATTTCAACAGAAAATGTTGTTTTTCTATGAGTGGACAGGTAGGTATGTGGATAGAAAATTGTTATCCACTGCCTGAATCGTCACAATGCAGAAAAACAATTTATTGTTACAGCTGATTCTCCAAAACAGCCTTGTCACACATGGAAATAGTGAAACCATCCATATGCTGTGGCAGTGCCATCATATCCATTTAGCTGTTGTTACTGCTGCTCACTGTTCTCAAGGGAGTCTGAGGTCAGGCCCAAGGACTCTGCTGACTACTCATTAGTGTTATACTACAAGGCACCAGGGGTTTGTTGTACATTTGATGAATGCAGTCTGTAGTGCCAGGAGGTTTGATGAAAGTGGAATAGATATTCGTTCTGGTCTCTCCTGGAAACACACAGCTTTATTTTCATCCGCAGAAAGTGGTGTCTAAAGGCACTGTGAACTTTCCACAAATAATTACGCGTATCTGAACTCTAATCTATCAAAAGTGTCTGCTATAATCAGCACAGCCAAATTTCTTTTTTTGTCATCATATAAAAATAATGACTGTATTGACATCTGTAAGGGATATCTGGAGTTTATAATGTCATGAAAAAAATAAAGCAAACTCAATCAGGAAAATTAAAACTGTGCATAAAGGAACTGTCAGTCTTATATTACTTTCATAAACAATGAACACATAACTGGTGCTGAACCATTCATAACCATCAGTGGTATCATTTCACCATTGAATGTCACACGTTGCATCTCCTGTTTCCAACAGCACACATGCATCGGTGATTAATGACTGTGGTATTAGGTCATACTCAGTCAATTAGCTGTGATGATTTCTTTATGGAAGTAGATATTTGAACACTTGTCTTGATTTAAGAGAATGTCGCTCCAGGTTAAGATTGCAATGGCCTTTTTTTTGATAGTTCTCCCATGGGGACAGTGATCTCAGGGATATGTTTCACAGTTTTTGGCTCAGCAGTCTCCTCTGATCAGAAAACAAAAACACTGAGCTGTATCTTTGATGAAATAGTATCATAGACGTTAAAACAGTTAAAAATAAGTCACGTCAGATGCACACTTAAAGGAAATCTCTTTCTCTGTTAGAGAGAACAACTTTGAATCTGTAACTTGCTATCAGAATTCAGTAAAGTTGCATGCCAGTTATGTAAGTAGACAGTTACTATAAACAAGGAGGCATGGACGTCACCCAAAAGAGGGAGAGAAATTCTTCAATTAAGAGGAAAGAAGAGCGCTGGGAATGGAAGATCCTCCTTCAACTTCAAGGAAACACAAATTTAATTGTACAAACCTACCTATGATCTCACAGATATAATCAAATTTGGATTTTTTTGTTGGGTTTTTTTGTTGGTTTTTTCGAAGCGCTGCATTGAGGGCTTCATAATTTGAGCCATTACTGACATAGATCTGTTGGTCCGGTTGGTGCCCAACTCAAATAAATAATATTTAATAAGATTATGATATGCGCCATTTAAAATGAAAGTAATCATTTCACATTACAGCAAATTAGTAACTCTTTCTCAGTTCTACCAGTGAGTTAAATGTACTTCGATTTACTCAAGGGCTTTGACATCACAAGGTCATTTCCTC
The DNA here is from genome assembly GCA_016859345.1 of Istiophorus platypterus. Classification (NCBI taxonomy): domain Eukaryota; kingdom Metazoa; phylum Chordata; class Actinopteri; order Istiophoriformes; family Istiophoridae; genus Istiophorus; species Istiophorus platypterus. The sequence goes on from CM029115.1 coordinate 9,991,488, forward strand.
GCTCTTAAAAAAAAAAAAGTTGTATCTTTTCCAAAATGACTCTCTGCTTACTAACACAGGGAAAAATCCTGGTTTAGTTTACTACTAAAAAAAAAAAAAAAAAGAAGAAATAGGGTAAAATGCTTCCCTCTTCTGTTTGTAAGACATACTCCACCCTTTGCAGCAGAAAAAAAGGCACATTCCACAGGAAGTTTACCCATCACCTCTTCCCTTCATCCCTAACTCTTCCTGACTTGACCAATCTTCACTGATTACTGTTGACTGGGTGGGCCGATAAGAGACACTAATGAGGAGAGGAGATCCTTGGACATTTTGTCTTGTGAAACTTTTTCACACAGAGAATTTATGACAAAACCGCTAAAGCACTACATTTCACAATACCCATTTAATATTTACACATAGAGCTGATGATGTCCACACGATACACTAGGATGAAAACACAGATAGGCCACCAGCCTATCTCAAGAATAACACAAACACACACATTCATTCTGCACATCCAGGCTCCATCCACAAAGGGTCAGAGTTTTGATTTGATTGTTTTCTCCTATATATACTGTTAAAGCAGGTGCTACAAGTTCATCAGATAGCATGACTGTTCCAGGCAGGTCAGCTGTTTGTCACCACTGCCGTCAACACCGTCTGCTCCCAAGCAGCACACCTGCTGCCACTGCAATCAGAAGACTAGTCCAAAATCTGCTGCTGCATTGTGTTGGGCTGACAGAATAGCTGCCTCTCTCCACAGACCTGTGTGAAGGGGCACGTCCCAGTGCCTCAAATACTGATCGTGCCCTCAATACCTTGCTCTACAGCAGGCAAGTGTGTCTTTTATAACTTCGCTTACACATATGCTTACATATTTTCCAAAGTAGAGCACAGCCATCATCATGGTGGCTCGGTAGTAAGTGCTGTTTGCCTCACAACATGGTACCTGCATGACTTTCCCCTAAATCCAGGCATGTCAGGTGGGTTAAAGAATATGAGTCATTATCTTTGCTTTTTTATTGCCAGACCCCTTTAAGTCAGGCAGGGCTGCAGCTAGGATCTTCAAAATGCCCAATTCACAGTAGAGATGGGAAAGATTCCTGTGTTAAGGACTTGCAACTCTCATCAGCATGGTTGGATCATAACAGAGCTAGAGGATTAAAATACTGTGGACTGACAATACGGCTGATCAATAATAGTGATTAGTTGCTGTATTGACACAGTTTTTCAGGTGGGAAGCTCTGCCTACTTAAACTGCAGTCATCTCTAATATGAGTTCTTGCATTAATATAGCCCACCTAGCATATATCCACTGCCTGGTATATTTTGAGGAAAGAGAGGGATTTTCATACATGCTAATGTTTCAAATATGTTAACCAGAATAACTGATTCATCTCTAAACAGTACTTCACAGGTTTCCAGTGAGCTGCTTTATTTCTTAGTACTGAAAATGTCCATATGTGTGCACCTTTATATACAGATACTGAGAACGGCCATACATGTAATTAATTTTTTAATGCTGTAATCTTGAGAGCACAAGTAAATTATTTTGTTATTATGAGATAACAGAGCTTGTATTCTTGTGATAATGAAATAATTCAGAGCTCAATTTGTGAATCAGGAGACCCCAGGCACGTGGAAACAGCTGTTTATGACTTGCAGTTCTCTCCCTCTCCTTATTAACTGTCCCTTCACTTCCCTGTCGTTCCCCTTCTGTCTGTGGATTGCAACAATGGTAGGGAAATGTAGTTTAGGGGCAACAGTTCTATTTACAACCATTAAAAACAGAAATCAAACTAAGTGATGTGATCTCCTCTGCTCTGTCTAACTACTATATCATCTGTTCCAGCAGGATTAGGCACAATTTAAGCTTGGAGTTAATTATTATCACTAGTTAACAAAATGATTAACTTTTGGCATTAAAAATAATGGAGTACCTGCAACTGAAGGGGTCTGGCATGTTTGGTCTCATCAATGCATTTTTATATATTTTGTAATTCAAAACTGAAAAAATCTTAAAGGATCCCATCCTAGCACATCAAGGGGGATGAAAAAGACATTAGCTAGCGGTGGCTGGTGATGAGGCATTATTTGAAAGCTTATATGAAGTCAATCTCAGAATTCAAAAGGGATATCTGCGTTCAATTTTCTGAACTGCTACTTTCCCTTTTCTAAAATGAATTCAGTGCAACACAAGTGATTTTTTTTTTTGGAATATCAGTTAAGGAAAAGGTTGGCAGAATTCTTTTAAAAGCATTCAGATATACACAGGTAAAGGGCTCCATTTGTTAGCCACACTGCTGGAAGATCCAGAAAAGGACCCAGCCTTAATTCACTGCTACCAGCAAGGATTTGAGGCAAATGTGTGGCTCTGATGAAGGTAAGGGATTTGAAGAATGAAGCAAAAAATGCATGGACAGATTGTGTTCAGGTTAAAAAAGCAGTATTCTGTGATATGACCCCCATCTGTAATGGGCTATAAAGGAATATAAGGGAAGGGATCTAAAAATGTTACCTCTAATACTCAAGATGCACTTTACTGCACAGTGTCAGTGTTCATTGTGACCCACTTTTATTTTAAAATGTTCCTGTTTGACATCCAGAGCCCAGAATCTCTATGTAATGTCAGAGTTTGGACCCTACCTATGGAAATCTTTACACTTCTGACAAATGGGTGCAATAACTAAGGATTGAACCTCTCCATTGCTGAATCCCAAGAAAGTCAAGAGTGTTTGCTCAGGTATGTGATGATTGGCCTTCCCTTACAGGGGATGAGATCCAGATGTGTAGTGTGTCTGCTACTGGAGTGAAAGAGGGCACTCCAGCTCTCACATGTGGGTACGTTATGCCTCACACACTCCAAAAGTCTAATAATCAGCTATTTTAAAATAGTAGGGATGCCAAAACAAGCCGGCAGATAGGAAGGAATCTGACAGTCCTTCTAACAATCGTGTGAGATTAATTTTTCAAAAACAAACTCCCATCTATCAAGACCTGGGTTCCAGGTGCTTTGATTGGGATTTAATATACACAGACATCTCTACATGGCTGCTTTGCTCTCTTTTCATTACGCTTAATGGAATATGTAATCAAAACTTGGATGCTGCTTGGAGGGTCTTTGATTATCGGCAGTGGGTTTTGGACCTGCCATATTTATGTCTGTATAATGCAATTTTGCATGTATGAACAACTTTAGTTAAATTACCATCAAAGGAGAGTAATATTTGTATGTACTTCTTGAATCACTAGAATTTACTGAAGTCCCCAACCTAGAGTTAATACAGCTGAACATTTAACTCCAACACCCAGCTGTGACAGTTAGACAATAAACAATGGAAAATATGCTGTGTGACATTATCCTAAGAACAATGGAAAGATAATAAAAAGGTCATTTCAAGATAAAAAAAAAAGGCCATCATGATGAGAACGGCCACCTGGAATCAAAGGAGGATAAAGGTCAGGTCGTGTCATTAAAGGTAAGTGCTTTCATTTACTTTAGTGCACTCAGCAGCTTAGAAAATTTAAGCAAAAGCTTGCAGTATTTGGGTATCAAATCTATTTTTCTTTTTTTTTTTCATTAATTTCATCTGAGAGGATTCAGGGAGGCATTTAGGTAAAGTTGAGGTAAAAGCATCAAATTAATCCTTTGTTTTCATTTCAGTTATTTTAAAATTACTATTGAAAAAATGAGGCAAAGAAGTGAAAATGTTAATATAACTTTCATGTCAATTTGGTCTAAGAGAATTTTTAAAAATTTTATTTTTTTTCTTGTGTCATTTAAAGGATCATTTCACACATGAATAATTAAAATCTGATGTTTGGATGTTTTAAGGCCTATTTTTATCCAGGTACTCGAACCAAACCTCCTTTGTTATCTTGGGACTCTGTTGGAAATAGGGTATTTTGTCATAATCTTTCAAAACTCTGACTGTATGGAATGTATACTGAGGATAAAATGTAAAATGTTTAATGTCGAGATTAGTGAGACCATTTTAAAATTGATAGATCCAGCTTTTCTAATGACATAAAGGTAGTTCTGCTCAGTTCACAAGCACTGGACTCTGTTCTAGTACATGTTGGTATGCATATATAATACTTTTTGACCCAGCCTTTTCACCTTATCTAAATCCAGACACCAAATTGTAGGCATGTTTTGGTTCTCAGGGGACCACACAAAATGAGAGCGAAGAATGTTTACTTTTAGCTTTCGGGTCAGCAGAGATCTAGCATAATGTAGATGAACAAAGAGGAAAGAATACATCAGAGCTTTGTCATTTATCACCAGAGCACTAACAACTCTGCAGTTTAAATAGCTTAATGGCTCAATTATTTTAGTAAAATGGTCACCACATGTTTTAAAAGTATGGCTACATGGATTCTAAGGCAATAGCTGTACTAGAATGAATGTTCTGTACTCTGCAAAGAAATAATCATGCATATGTATGTTGAAAAGAGATATGAGTTAATTATAAGAATCAACAGCCATAAGTCTTAAACAGTTCCATAATGCATTAAGTATGTGAATTATTCACATTAAAAATGTAAAAGCACAGATTCTTGGTGCTTCATTAATCATCTGTGCTCCAAACACTTTGGGTGGCACTGGTGTTCAGGAATTAGAGAATTAACATGGAAAGTGGCTCCTGTGGAATTTAAACTAATGTCAAGAAAATTCTTGTGTCAAAGTTTGCCCAGAGCCCAATATGAATCTCGGAAACACATACATATACAAATAACACTCTCCTATCAAGATAAGGGATGATATTTGTAATATTATCCTTGAGTAAAGCTTGGTTGAAAAGGTGAAAAGTGGAAAAAAAATAAGGACCAGATAGTCACATTTATTTAGTGATGAAATAGTGACCCCTGCAGGATAAATTCCCACACTGTCATAAACATGATGCAAACGAAGGCCTCTAATTAATTTTAAAACTTACTTAGAAATTGCATAATGTTTCATCTGATAAATGAATCTATTTTTGGCCAGTATGACTTCTGATGCAACAGCACATTCAAGAAAGAGGTTGACCTTATATTCTAACCCAAAGTTTCTCAAACTGGAGGGTGGAACTTGCTGTTGAATTATTGCTTTGTCCAAGTGGGCTTCTGGGAGATCTGTAAAAGTGATATTCTGATTTTGTTTGCTCCGTTTCTTTAAATGTCAGTGGTGATACAGACCTGAAAAAGACTGGAGAAACTTGAAAATATAGTAGAGGATACATGTGTGCACAACAAACTACTGTATGCACAACAAACTAGATCCCTTTGTGAATATAAATGTCGAGGATTTTCATCTTCGACACGGATGTCTATCATTGTCTGACTGACACTAATATCATATACTGAGTCATCTCTGATTACCCATAACCCATGAGACTGACATGACCTGTGCTGAGTTGTTGTGTCATGTGTCAGAGTGGTTTTCATACACTGTACTGAACGTTGTGTGGTAATAAAAACTGAAGCCAAATGGGATTCCTTTGACTAAACTCACAGTCATAGAACAATCCAGGGAGGTTGCAAATAAAGCCGAACACTCCTAACAGACTGCCTCAACTGCAAGACTGCAAATAATGATATCAGTCAGTTTGACTTGATATTCGCAAGAAAGTGAAGGATTTATTTAAACATCCTGTATCTGCTTCAGGTATCAAACGAAAGATAAAGAAGGAAACAGGAAAGCAAGCTAAAGGGATTACAAATGAAATAAATATGAAATATAAGGCATCGTCTTGGCACAGATTAATTGCCAGGTGTCAGCAAATCTCAGGACAGACAATGGGTACAACAAAGACATAGAAAAAATGGACTGTGGACTGTTTTTCAGTCAGCTACAGTTGTTATCAACTCCTTAGTCATATTTGAATCTGATGCAATAATAACAAAAGGCTGGTAAGCATAATAATTCATAATAGCAACAGTACGGATCAGCAGGATTCCCATGACATTTTTTTTTTCTTTTTCCTATAAATACAGTTCCTCCTGACACATGCTGATAGAATTATATTTATTATTATTTGACCAAAAAAAAACCCAAAACTAAATACTAAATCCCCCAGATATGAAATATGTGTTTCAAAAGCTATTGCAGTGCAAACAAGGTCCGTATTATTAATACCGAAGATTATTTCAGATATTCAGAGGGCATTTTACCTGTTGGAGCTGTCAATATTCATTTTGCCATTATAGTACACTATTCTAAAACTGCAGTGGTCAGTGTTCGATTGGCCTCAATGATCCATCCATCAGTGCATCGGTCTCACTCCTCTTCTCAGAGGGATCCATGTAAATCAAATTCAGTGTGACATGGTTCTCTTTAAACACTCGTTCAGTTGTGGAGAGGCTCATCATCTGCCGTCATCTCATACTGCAGAAGTACTGTAAGCTACATCAGTCTGAGTTTTTGACAGTGTGATATGAGAATGAAAATGCTGTATTTTATTTATTTTTTTTTTTAATCCACACAGGAAAGGGATCTTTCTCAAACGGGTTAATAGTGACACAATAAAAAAGGGGGGAATCATTGCGGACAAGTGAGACAATATAGTAAGTAGCAAAGCAGAATAACTGCAGGTGCAACAAGTCCATGTCTTTAAGTGCCTGCATTTATAACCAAACCGAACAGCTTAATGTTGATCACTTTTCTCCATTGAAGGACTTTTTTTCCCCATTAATGCTCAGATATCCGAAGCTAGGTAGTGTTAGGTAGTGGACTAAAAATAATCTTTTACATCATTTGAAATCGTCAAAATATATATATTTTTTAACTTTCTTGAAGTGAACAAATTAAAATCTGATTTATTTAAAGTGAGGGAAGACCTTCCAACCAGCTACATAAAGCATAAATGCAGAAACGCACTGCTAAGATATGCTTGTAAATACCGTCCCTCTGGGATCACAGTTTATCCGTGCAGCGCCGGGCCCCTGCAGCGGGGACCGGCGACTCGGGGCCTGGGGAGTTTGACAGGAAGTCGTCGTTCATCTGACCAATCGGGCTCAGGAGAGGCTCGGCAGGATGCAGCCTGCAGACAGGGGCCGGGGAGGACTCAGCCTGCAGACAGGGTCCGGGGAGGACTCAGCCCAGCAGCAGCCGCTCTGTTTGTAGCTACGCTAGCTCTGTCACTAAGTCGGTGGACCGGCCTCGGTGTCACATCCCGCCGGATTCACTGAAGCGGTGCGCGTCCGTCACTCTCTCCGCCACACGGACGAGTAGAGCGGGCGGTGAACCGTGAAGCCTTTCGTGCGGACGATAGCGGCGGAGATGAGTAATAAGCTGCATTGGACGCTAAGGACCCACCTGGCTGCCAGTCCATCAACTGACAGCTGTCACCGCAGCTAGCTTCCCGGCTAGCTGGCTAAGTGAGCTATCGGCTAACGAGGGTGTTCTCGGGCTCATAGTCTGGCTAATTCACCCAGCCAGCGCCGCTCTTGGCTTAGAGAGGAAGGCAGCGACTTCCGCACAGGCTTAATATTTTATTAATTTCACGACAATATTTGACTCCGCCCGCCTTTCAAACCATGCGTTAACCAAGGAGCGTCGGACAGCGGCGTTTGTAATATTTGGAGGTCCCGCTAGTTAGCTAGCATTTAGCTTGAAGCTAGCTAGCGGCATTCATTCAATTATTGAAAAAAAAAAAATCTGCTAAAGCGTCAACACCTTAGCGAACAGGGACCGGGTACATCGAGCTGCGGTCTTTGTCAGGAGTGTTATATGTTAAACATTTTTGAGTTGACCGAGCCGCGTACGACATCTGGGCGAAATGAAGAAATTTTTTGATTCCCGTCGGGAGCTGGTGAGCTCCGGGCCTGGATCCGGAGCCGGCGGAGGAGGCGCCGCGTCCGGCGGCGGCGGCAGCTTCATCGGACGGGTCTTTACCATTGGACGATATCAAGTGACCGTCGAGGAAATCGTCGCAGAAGGTGAACCGGTCGGCTTTCTGTTGCATGGATTACACACTTGTCTCACAACCACAAGCACAGTTGTCTCGGATCAGCGATCCGAGTTTCACCACGGCGTCGTGCGGTCAGACAGCCAGGTAACAGGAGTTAAATGAGAGGGCCTGTGTTTGTTGGACCGTGGCCCGGCTAGACCACCAGCGTAATGACACACAGTCACTCTCATTATGTGATACTGATGGGAAAGGTAGTGTTCATGCTTATTGGCAAAAGGTTTTAACAGTTAAACTTAACTATCTGTTTCGATCAGCTCAGGCGGCTCTGTTGATGCTCGTTTACGTCCCAGGTAGTGTTGCTCCAGTCGGACTATTCTTTTGTGGCCTTTTTCTGTGCAATGAACAAGAGTTGGAGAAATAAGATTTTAAGGCTTAAAATGTTAATTTGGGAGAAGGTATGTCACAAAGATTTCAGTTGTTCAGGTTGTTTTCTCTTTGCATGACTTTTCTCGTTAGCTCAGGGTTGGGAGGAACATGGCATGACTGAATTTTCTACTGTGTATGACAAATGCTAAGCTGAGTCATCTGACCTTATATTTACATAGGGTGTGACAAATCACAAATGAAGGTACAGTAAGTTTTGATGAGCAATTTGCTGTTTGCTAGAAAGTGGGAATGGTTATTAGGATGTGCAGCTACTTAAAATATTACCTGACAAGAATGGACTTTCATACAAAATTTTATTACATACTTGTGGCCCAAACTTTTCCATTGTTAAAGCAATCTCACATTTAGCTGTTGGGGAACCTACATCATTGAGTTCGAGGGTCAGAAATGTTTGTTACAAAGTGGTCTCAGTTTTTCGGTAGTCTTTACCAGGACAAGCCTAATCAGGCTTCATGATAGGGGTAACAGGTTCCCCATGGTCATTTGTCTTTGCAGTCAGAGCCAGCCATGCTCTGTTAGCTAAGAGTGCATGTTACTAAAAAATACATGAAAGAGGACTGATTAATTCATCAGTACTATAGATGGCCACCATCTGTTTGGTCACACCGTGGCTTAATGAATGGAATAGAAATCTAACCTGTCTTCAGTCCTGGAAACTTTCAGAGGAATTTGTTGATTTCTGTGAGGGAGGATCTATTATAGTTTTCTTATCGGTTCTGGAAGAACTTTGGCCTTGATGCATTCATTCATTTGACAGAGGCACCATTCGGATTGGTTTGGACTGGTTATTGTTTGGCCTCATAAATAGGAATTTCATAGATGGTAAAAATGTAGTATTTCCCCCAAGATTCAAAATCTTTAACAAAGTGCTAGTTGGAATGTTTTCCTGAAAATTATTTTTTTTTTTTGCTCCAGCAGCAGACCTACTGCTTGCAATTTGACTCCCTCAAGTATCACTAGACCTATTTATTCAGATGGTTTCTGTTGTAGTCTGGGTTGTTAGGTTCTGTTGTCTTGCTGCTCCATTTGAAAATGTTTCTCCCTCTGTCTACTCCCTTTGTTTTCATAGTTTAACTTCATTACCTTTAGCTGCAATAAACGTTATTCATGAAATAAAGAAAAAAGTAGAGAGAGGGACATACTATACTACTTTTGTAGTTTAAGGCCTAGTAGTACATGCATAGAATCATGCTGTTATTTTTTTTTTATTTACTTTTTAAAAAATTATTATTTGGACATTTAGGTTTATGGCCGGTGTCTGTCATTTCTTCTGTTGAGAATTTTCCAAGACACAGCTCTCTGTTTTTACTGTCAAGAAGATGTTTCCTTTTTTCCATATAGAGTTACAGCTTGTAACATTACCTCTCTTCTAGAGGTGTATATAACATGTTGCATTGTAACAGAGAACATGTCTCCAGTTCCTGCTTTTAGACTACATAATATGGAGCTTCAGTGAGTTTATTCTCTCATTTGTAAACCAAAATCATCCAGTCCTCCTAAGCAAAAACTTTCTTTAACCAAGAATGGATTGTCCATCCAAAATTTGTCTCCAGTAAGTCTTGGTAGTGCTAGTATTTCTTACAGTCATTGAAGTGTCATTTAACCTTGCAGAGAGCATGTTTGTAAACAGCTTAGTTGCGAGGACAGTCCAAACCTAGATGGTAGTTATGTAAGTTCCATCACACTGATGAAAAGCTGTGAGTAAACATTGTAGGCATTCACTGTGCTTTCATAGCAGTGCATAAAGGTGTGCATTTGCTTGAGCGTGTATGCATAAGCTAGAGTGGTATAATCCTGACAGTCAGTTGCGTCAAGGGGCAGTGGCTATTTGTAGCTGTACTTACAGTCATTTGGTTGCACTGTCTCCTGAGATTGTAGACCACTGCTAAATTTTGCTTAAGAAGGCTGCTAATCCTTCTCATTTCTTACAGGCATCTTAGATTAGACTGTGCGACACAACACGGGTTCTGCTTTCTGAACTCTGACGGGCCACACAGATAAACACTCACACACACACTCACACACACACTCACACACACACACACTCACACTCACACACACACACACTCACACATACACTCACACACTCACACATACACTCACACAAACACTCACACATACACTCACACATACACTCACCGAACACTCACACACACACTCACACATACACTCACTCACTCACACACACACACACACACGCACGCATGCACGCATGCAAGGCCTGTGTCATGGGTGCTCATGAAGTCTTTAGTGTCTGAAGTGAAATTGGGATGTGTTGTCTCCTTGGGAAATAACACACCCTCGCTCTGTCATTGACAGGACAGAGCACTGAAATGCACATGATTTCCAAGTAGTCTGAGCTTATGTATTTATTGGTCATTTTAGGTAAGTCTGAAAAATTATTTCATATTACCTACTCCCACATTAATTTCTTAAATAATACAGCTCAAAGTGATATAACCCAAGGCAGTCCTCATCAAACATCAACCAGACCAATTGTGTGGAACTGTCCTTGGCTTAGTAATGCCAGCTGGATGAGTCAGCCCAGTGCATAGCATCAACACATGCTGTGAGAGGGGAAAAAAGAACATTAGAGCTGCAGTAATAACAAAATTTGGCCATTACAGTGAAATCTGCTAGATGCTCTTGGCGAAAAAAGATAAAAAACCAACTGAAAGCTGAGGCTAGTTCATATCTAGAGGTCAGTGAAGAAAAAGACTTGGCGTAATCAAGCTATCCACCTTTCAATGCAGTGCCGACAAAATAGTTTATTTGCCAATACAGATTTTTTTGCTGTAAACACGCAGAAATGTTCATGCATACTTAAGGATAGATTTGCTTTTTTATTCTGTTTGGTCGTTGGTGTTTTCAGTTGCTATGGATGGACACAACCATCTTGTGAGTTTTCTTATCACTGTGACCAAAGGTGGGATGATGAATTCTCTCACTTCTCATATCCTGTGTCAGTTTTGTCTACTTCTTCCACTTCTTTAGCACAACTGCTGACTCACGTTGCTGTTTCAAAACTGTCCTACCAGTTTAACAGTTAGCCTTACGCTGCAGGCATATAAGCACTTGAAATACACACACATATTAATATATCAGTCTATCAGAGGCCAATGCTTTGTTCCATCAACTAGCCTCAGCTGCTAGTATAGGAGATGTCTAATCAGGACCACATTAAAAGCCCAGGGTCATTTTGCTTCAAGATGCTTTCAGAAGACATAATATATGGTATCTCACGTAGCTGTCAGTATTTGAGTAATTGACCTATAGTTCTTGTTCAGAAATCTTTCTCGGTTACCATATTACAGATCTACATAATATCAGGGACTGTCAATGCCTGTTGTGAAAAGGGAAATTTACCATTTTTTTTCACTATTACTGCAAATCTTCAATGATACAAAACCACTGTAACCATATACTGTATGGCGTTGCATTCTTGTAGCTAAAAGTTAACAGGATATTTTGAGATCATAATTTTGGATTACGGAATAATTATTATTTAGTTGTTTTGAACTTCTGAAATGTATTTGTCTCTCTTTTCTTCTCCTCTGTCTGTACTCATTTGCAGGAGGCTTTGCCATAGTTTTTTTGGTGCGGACTCATCAAGGCCTACGTTGTGCACTAAAAAGGATGTATGTCAACAATGAACATGATCTGCAGGTCTGCAAACTTGAAATACAGATTATGGTGAGTAAGATAGTCCAGTAACTGACTGCTGCATGCAGCAAACTGACACTTTCTTTTTTACGCTACTAGGAGGTTGTGTTTTAAAAGTGGATTGTGGTATTGTGCATTCATGTTGAAATGAGTTGCATTAGCCCCATCAGGAAAATATTACTGCAGCATAACTTACCAAACACATTGAAATATCAAATTTACATTAAAATATTTGCTTCGATCTTTTGAATTTTTGCACTGAACACGACTAACTAAGAATACTTGAAGTCCTATGTGCTTCCAAGTACAAACTCTTATCTGAAAAATACTCCTTGACTCAGGAATGGTGATGGTAGCACCAAATGTAAATGTTTCTCTGGCACTTTGCCATCAAACTCCTGTGCTTGTCCATTTTCTAACTGGCGTCCTCACTGTAAGTGAAACTAACCACTTCCTGCAGCCACACCCTGGGTGGTATGACTACTGCTGGATGATTATCATCATTATTTCCAGACCTTTGGCACAGGATAAGAATCTCTACAGATAAAAATAGACTGAATAGTTAAGAATATGGATGGAATTTGTATCTTAGCAAGCCAAATGTATTTGGACTCGGAAATCTATGAAAACTCTACCTCCATTGTTTGTCATTGTTGCTCTCTCTGTGTTTGTTTACACAGAAGGACCTAGTGGGCAACAAAAACATAGTTGGTTTCCTGGACTCTAGCATAACTGCAGTTGGAGCTGGCGACGTGTGGGAAGTCCTAATTTTAATGGACTTCTGTAGAGGTAAATTGGCCCACCCCCTGTTCCGTTCTGTTTCTGTTGAACTCAAAGCTCCCTTGCCCTCGGCTTCTCACAGCATCCTGTTCGTTTAAAGGCAAATATTCCAATAATAACTGTTGTGACCAATAAAACCCCTGTGTTGTCCGTTGATACATAACTGAGTGGTGTTATTTATAGAAAGTTCAAATATTAACAACAGTGTAGTTGTTGAAGCCTTGATGGAGTAAAGCCACCAGAAAAAAAACTGAAACAATTTGGCTGACCTCTTTCATTAGTGCCATGTGGAAAAAATAAGGTAAAGTCAGTTAGATAAATTTAAGCTTTTTTTTTTTATTGTAGATGATGTTAACAAAGTTGACTAATCATTTTAATAGTTATAATGGGAAATTACTGTTTACCTCACAGATTCAAGTTAATCAAAAATGGGGAAGAAGGTAGTTAACTTAAATATAAGTTATTAATAAAAATATATAGTAGTTAGTGATAAGGTAGGGGCAGTGGTTATGCATTGTTCCCAAACCTATAATCATCTCTTAGTTGACCTATTTATTTTTTGTAGGTGGGCAGGTGGTTAACCTAATGAACCAGCGGTTACAGACAGGTTTCACTGAACCCGAAGTGTTACAGATCTTTTGTGACACATGTGAGGCGGTCGCTCGTCTCCACCAGTGTAAAACTCCAATTGTCCATCGAGATCTCAAGGCAAGTCTCATTCATTTCCTAATGTGCAAATATTACCCCTACTACCGCATAAAGCTAGGTCACATTATTTGGAAGTAATTTATCATGACACTGTTCTTTACATCATGTACTACCAGTTCTGACAGCTCTCATCTTTTCTTCTCCATGCAGGTGGAAAATATTCTTCTACACGACCGGGGACATTATGTGCTTTGTGATTTCGGAAGTGCCACCAACCACTTCCAAAACCCTCAGACAGAGGGTGTGCCAGTTGTGGAGGAAGAAATCAAAAAGTGAGTTTTTCTTTATACTTTCTATCCTTTGTCTCACAAAGTTCAGAGGCTCACTGGTTTGCTCTTAACCTCAGGTACACTACTCTGTCATACCGTGCTCCAGAGATGGTCAACCTCTATGGTGGAAAAGTCATCACAACCAAGGCAGACATTTGGGTAAGAAGGACTCACCACTACATGTTCATTACCACTACAATACATTATGATGACCATATTGTTACATTGATTCACTATGATAATGACAAGTGCATTAGTAAGTACAGACATGCCTGATTCAGAGTCACATTTACATAAAGTGTGATGGTTTTCTTGTCTTCATAGGCCATGGGTTGTCTACTCTACAAGTTGTGCTACTTCACTCTTCCTTTTGGGGAGAGCCAAGTGGCTATCTGTGATGGCAGCTTCACTATCCCAGACAACTCCCGCTACTCCCTAGACATGCACTGTCTCATTAGTGAGTAATCTTGTTTATCAGATTATACTCACTATCCTACTTACTGCATGTGCAGCAATTCCCATTTCAACTGAGGTACATCTTAAGATGCCTTATTTCACTCTTTTTAAACTAAATAACTTTTGGACAAATACGTTGCGTGTGCTGCAGCAACTGAGTGGGGACCGCTGCTTCTCTGTGAGCAGTGTCTACCAATAGTCTGCATGTGTGGTGCCTAGAGGGCATCTGTAAATTTTAGCAACAGCAAATAAGCTGGGGTATACTCTCCTCTAAACTGCGTGAGTCTCTGCATGCACATTGGTGACACACCAGGCCACCCAATACCACAAGAAAATTCTCAGCCAGTGGGAAAAACTGATGTATATGATCAGCTAACTCTGACTTTGAATGTTCATGTTTCTGATTCAAAATAAACATCACTTGTATGTTGATTTCTCAGGGTACATGCTAGAACCTGACCCAGATAAGAGACCAGACATCTACCAAGTATCCTACTTTGCCTTTAAACTGGCTAGACGAGAGTGTCCAGTCCCAAATGTACATGTAAGTAAGCAGGACCAGAGAAATGGAGGGAATCTGAGATGAGATTATACTATAGGGATACTGTTGAATATTAACAGGTGTGTCAGCTTTTTTTCTCTCATGATTTAAGCCTTGTCATGTATCTCATGGAGTGTTGCTCTCATTGCTCCATAATGATATTGGAGAGAAGCTAAGCTCTATAGCATTTGCCGGCTGGCCGCCCATTAATCTTGATGCCTTTTCTAATGTATTTACAAACTCAGCGCTTTGACGTCTGATTCAGCCAAATTTCTGACCCCACCCTTAAGTATAATTAAAGCTGGCAGTTATTGTGCATTTATGGAAGCTGCAAATCCATACTAAAGTGTAGCGGTAACTCTATAACTTTTTCTCAATACCTAACGGATAAAAATTTCAAACTATTTGGTGTGATTGTCTTTTAATAAACTGGAAATCCTCTTATCATTGCAGAATTTGCCCATTCCTGCAAAACTTCCTGAGCCTATCAGAGCCAGTGAAGCAGTGGCCAAAAAGAGTCAAACCAAAGCCAGGTGAGTGGCAAGCAAAGCATTTGAGTGTTATCCGTATCACACACTTAATCTTTACTTATCAGTTCTCTCTTTTCCTTCCACCAGGCTTACAGACCCCATTCCTACCACGGAAACCTCAATTGCACCCCGACAACGGCCTAAGGCTGGCCAGGGTCAGCCCCAGCCAATATCTGGCATTCTTCCCATTCAACCGGCTCTCACCCCACGCAAGAGACCTAATGTTGCTGCTGGAGCATCCCAGGCAATAGGTACAAGTAGATCTGTAATATCGGAGTATATCAGTGTTAGGACCAGTGATGATAGAAGTCCGCCATTATGGTTAGTTATCCTGGTAATATTATACTTTATAATAGATTCAAAAGGACAAACATAATTGGACTTCTCAAGAATGTCCCTTGCATTCCCAGTGGTTCTATTGCCCATTTTTAAAAGGCTTAAAATTGTCTTTTATGAGCCCTTGGACATTTTCACAGGATCATCCATCTGTGGCCAACTTATATAGGCAGAATAGATAGTGACCTGATATCCCATTAATTACAGCACCATACTCTAATAGTGGGCAGTCCGAATTCACTTGGGTCTCCATTGAAGTTTTTTTTGTAATACAAAAGATGCATAATTTATTTAAATAAAAAGTCAAACACACTACATAAGAGCTACCTCAAACTTTTATAAAACTCTTGACTTTTTTTTTTTTTTTTTTTTTTTTATTGGAGGGTCCTTTTTTGACATTTCGACCTTTACAATATGTCAAAGTCTGTGTACATGGCAGGTGGGCGAAAACAAGAAATTGTACAGTTGTTATTTGCACAGATTCTTCAGGTAATCTGAAATGTGATTGGAACTTTAAAAATATGAGTTTGATGTGATAAGTGATAGTTTTTGTCTCCCTTCCAGGTGTTGGTATTGGTGTCCAACCTCCAGCTACAGCTGCTATCCAGACTGCTCAACAGGCCTCTGCAGCACAGGCTGCACCACAGCCAGCCCAGGCGGCCAGCATGCAGCCACAGACAACACCACAGCATCACCAGCTCTTCATGAAGCAGCAACAAGCCTCAGTCTTCTTAAGCCCACAGAGTAACCAGCAGGTAGGCATCCTTGCAAAACAAGAATTTCCATGCATTTAAATCCAACTCAGGAGTACTGATAGATGGTGTAAGATGTAGACACGATGAGATGTCTTCAGCATAACAGTGTTATTTTTTAAACGGATTGCACGGGCATACTTTGGTTGCAGGTGTTTCCAGTTTATTTAATCTCCTTAGCAGTACAGACACAGTTTTGAATATCAGTTGGTTCAGCTGCTGATGCTTTGATTCATAATTGCTGTCTATGCAATGACACACAAACTGATGTTTTCAGTTTAAATCTCAATTGAACCATTCAGTTTTCCATGAATGTTACTGATACTTTTATGCCTGAGTCAGCCTGTTCCTAGTTTAAAAATATAATTCGGTTAAACCAGTGAAATTAAAATTGAACCTGAATTTGATTCATCACTGGTGTATTTTGCAAGCCAAACCCAGCTTTTTAATCATAGGCAGCGCCTGACAATTCATATCATCTGTCCTCACCCTCCTATGTCTATTTTTCTCTCTTTGTATGTCTATCTATTCTCTCTCTCTCTCTCTCTCTCTCTCTCTCTCCTATATTTTCTGTTTATTTTCATTGAGTGCTCAAGAAAAATAAACACTAAAATTGTTCTATTTAAAATCTGCTGTACTTAACAAATCTGCTGTACTATAACAATAAATAATAATTAAAAAAAAATTAAATAGGGCCAGAGTTTGAAACTAAACCTTCCTCATGATTGGCTGTGTGGTATTCCTATGTAGCATCAACTAGCACAGATCCTGCATCACCAACAGCCGCAACAACAAACAGCATCTCAGGCATCTACCCTGCTGTGGTCCAAAGCTAAACCTGTTCCTCCAGTTGCTACCCCGCAGTCGCAATACCAGCAGCAGCAACAACAGCAAAAGCCGCATGTAGTCAATGAAGCAGCAGCTCCCCATCTCACCCTCATCCCTGAGGCTGCAGTCATTGCTCCAGCAGATGACCCAGAGGTTGTGGTAACATCCTACTCCTGCTGCTGCCGTCTGCTGCTCTTTGGGTCGGGACTGATTGTTAGCTCGCCTCTAACAAATCACATCCAGACTTTTCCTCTTTTCTTAGCAGGAACCATCTGAGATATAAATATGGGTGTGTTGATACTGTATGGCTAGAAATTCTTCTTTTTAAAGATGTCTTTATGAGAAAAATGGAATTGCATTGTTAAGTTGATTCTGTGTGAATCATGTTGAAATGAAATGATTTACTTTTGCACTCTTCTATCATACTCCAACTGCATGTATTTTCAAGTAACCCAAATCATGATGTGCATCTGTTTCTGTCCAGTCTTGTAATGGGAATACTTTCTTCCCTCTTCTGAAACTGTTTTCTATGAGTTGTGGTTTTGGACATATTTTTAATATATCGTCTTCTTTGGATATTCTTTTACAATTGATCTTGTTGGTTTTGGGCTTGGGGGACCATGATTTGTTTATTTCTTTTTATGCACTGAACAGATATTGTCTCCATTAGCATTCATTTTTCCTAATCTCTAATATTGTACCTTTATCTCCTCATTACAGACAGCTGGACGGGGGACTCATAAAGTCGGTTCCTTGACACCCCCCTCATCGCCAAAGATGGCCTCTAAGAGTGGCCACAGGCGCATCCTGAGTGATGTCACCCATAGTGCTGTGTTCGGGGTTCCAGTCAGCAAGTCCACTCAGCTACTCCAGGCAGCCGCAGCTGAGGCCGGCCTCAACAAGTCCAAGTGAGCAGAATTAACTCCCTTCAGTGATCTGAGCATGAACTGTCCTTTCATGGCGTTGAGTGAGTTTAGAAGGCCAATAGACCGTCCATTCATATGACAGAATTCTGAAGAAGGATAAATGACCCTTTTACACCTCAAAGAATCCATCTTAAGAAGAATCACTTAATTCAGTCTTTAAATAACTCTGTTCACTCCCTTTTATTTGCATACATCAGTAGCCCAGCGTCCACAGACTTAAAAACTGTGATCAAGTTTCACTGCGTACTCTTGCCTTTGTTTATGTTTACACCTCTGTGCACTGCAGATCAGCCAGCACTACTCCTTCTGGCTCCCCCTGCTCGTCCCAGCAGAGCGTGTATCATCCAGGTGATGGTGATGCTGCTTCATCCGTCACTGCACCCAACACTCAGCCCAGCTGGAACCCCTTTGGGGATGATAACTTTTCCAAGCTAACGGCTGAGGAGCTGCTCAACAAAGACTTTGCAAAATTAGCTGAGAGTAGGTTCAACTCCTTTAATGCATACTTACACCTGCCAAATTGGTAAATAGTTGTGTAGTCTAAAAATAATTGCTACTTTGCTGTTTGTTTGGGCACAGCTACTGCACCAGGGGAGAAGGTCACAGGCTCCAGTGAAAATCTTATTCCAGGGCTGAGTTCTTTTCCAGGTAAGGCTTTGCTGGGTTTTTCTCAGTATGCTGTCTCATTGTTTTAAAGACTATAGATCCCAGGAGGCTTCTCTTTAATTGATATTTCAGTCACTAAGCAGACATTTCTCTCAGTATCTGGTTATGTTTTCCATGTGTGTTGCTGTCTTCTAGGGTAAATAAAAGTTAGCTTCTCCATACCCCAGTTCAACCCACTCTCTTCTTCTGTTGTTCATGCATGCACATTCCGTCATTTGTTCTCTCACACTTTTATTCACTGTGCAATGTTTAAGCTGAAAGATCTGCACACATCATGAGTACAGATTCAGCATTGTTGACTTTCCTGGACCATTTTAATAATCTCTGACTCACTGACACGACACGTAATATTTTTTTGTTACAACATGACAACATACGAGCCATGCCTTTGATATCTCTCAGGCCTTGAGCTCTTGAATAAATAGACTCCTAGAGCTTACAGGCCAATTTTTTATTTACTGAGGTAGTTTCCTGGATATCTCACTTCCCAGAGGTGAGTTTATGAATGCTAGTTTTGTGGTTGGGATTTGTACACGGCCCTCTCTTGTTGACATAGCAAGCAACTTCACAGTGGCTCCTTGTCAGCTTGCATGAATAGAGACCGTAGCTACAGCTAGATCGCATCTCATTTGCAGATCTGTGCTTTTGCTGTTGCCTGGTAACGTGAAGGACAAATTCTTCTTTGTTAATTGGATTGCCTTACCGCTGTAGGAGCCTGCTTACCAGTGCCACTAAGAACAAGAGAAAGTTAAGCACGCTGTCTTGTTTAAATGATGACCAAGCGTTCATGTTCTCCTCAGTTTAGCCATTAGTTTTTTTTGGAAGTGCATGCTTCTTAGCTGTGTAACCTCCTTTGTGTAGTTGCTGTTTAAGGCCTGAACTGACAGGATAAAAGTGTTAAGACTGTTACACAATCAGAGTATGGTTAATCTTCTCAAGCCAGCCTATGCTGTCCCTTTGACTATCTGTGCATTGCTCATTCTAATAGGATGTACGCAAGCAAACACAGAAGCAGAGATCCCCTTCTGAACAGCATTTAGGACGAGAATAGTTTAGAATACTTAAAAAATATAGAATACTCTGTATAAAGCATTTTGATTGTAATGTGTTCACTGTTTGACTTTACTGGGAAAATTAATTTTGTGACATTTAGGGTTTGAAAAAAAAAAAAAATCTTTTCATCAGTGTTGGCCTCTTTCCTATAGTGAAGGGGGCAAAAGGTCACATCTGCTGTGCCATTTTCTGAGCCAACACATTCCTTGTCTAAGACCCCCACCCTATTTTGCCCCATAGCAGTTTCCTGTAAGTATGAGCTGCAGTGAAAAGTCAGTAATTTGTTGTTTCATGCATGGAGTGTATCTCAACCTCTTCAAATCTGTAATTAATATACAAAATAAAGTCTTAGATGAATATTTTTGCACGCAGCAAGAACCCAAATTCACATAGATATCCTCTGCTCATTTATTTGCTCTGGTCCAAAAAGGAGTGGAGAGGGTTGGCATGAGAACAGAGTCTAGTGAAGTGGGGCAGTATGTGTCCACTTTGGAGAAGCTCACTGATTCTTGTGGCTTATTTATATTTTTAGTTTGTTTGCTCTTGAAGTTTGTAATGTTTGTAATGTCAGTTTGTAATGTCAGTTAAGAGTGTGATAAAATGTTTTCTTCAGCATCTGTTTGTTTGTAAAAATAATGTTGGTAAAGGATATAGGCTTTTGCTTTGCATCATGGGATTTCACTCCACTAACTCCAAGTATTGGTTGTAGTGGGCAGAACTAAGTAAACTAACACATCATACAGTAATTTTATCATGGTATTATGGCTTTATCAACCCTTTAAGCGACTGCATTTTCGAGTCACGGGAATGGAAAATTACCTTGAAATGTTGACCTGATGGTCCTCATGCACTTGTCCTCCTGTCATGTATTTTTGCCTCCTGAACAAAAATACAGGCCATGTGGACAACTTGATGTCTACTCTATTATAAATATAACTGTAACTATCATTGTAATATTTTGCCACATTGCTATAGCTTCATATTTCTAGTTTTTCTGCTCCATTTTTTTGTATGCAAAATCCTCCCTTGTTGGCTTTTTCTCTCCCTTGCAATTTGTTCTTTACCTCTCTCGATGTTCTTTCTCTGGCTCGCTTACAGAGAAGCTGATTGAGGGACTGAAGTCCCCTGAAACTTCTCTTCTGCTCCCTGACCTCTTAACCCTGGCTGACCCCTTCAATAGTTCTGCAGAGAGCTCCGCAAATGGTACCAGATCTGTTCTTGCCCCCTGCCTTGCTCTAATATTCCTTGTTTGCTCTGCATGGATCTTCTTGCCTTCCTTCACCTCTTTCGCTCACATGGTCATGAAGTCAAAAAGACCCACTGGGGAAAGGAGTAAAGAAGGCCTTCATCAGTTTTATCCCTACTAAGCCAATCTGTTTTATTTAAATTTACTAGTAATTGCCTTGTATTGCTGTTTTTTGCACTTTGTATTCCCTTGTAGCAAAGGCAGAGGTGTGTGTGGATTCACTGATTCCTGGTTTGGAAGCCCCCCAGGCCCAGCGACATTCAGCCCAGCCAGAGCTTATCCCTGCAAGCATGCCAGGTTAGCATCCTAGACAGCAGAAAAGGAAATCTTAACATAATTCTTTACAGCATTATCACCAAAGAGTAATTGTCTCCATCCACGGTCCTGTTTCCCTTGTCTCCTGTTGATGTCATTTTGACAGAAAGTTTTTTGTTTTTTGTTTTGTTTTGTTTTTTAATTTAGGGTTATTGACCACTGCAGTGTTTTTTGTTGTTTTTTTTTTTTGGTGCAGAAAGAGCCAAAAAATACAGCGGGTAAAATAAGTATTGAACACATCACCATTTTTCTCAGTAAATATATTTCTAAAAGGTGCCATTGACATGAAATTTTCACCAGATGTTGGTAACAACCCAAGTAATCCATACATACAAAAGAACCCAAACAATTAAGTTCAGATATTAAGTTATGTATAACAAAATGGAATGACACAGGGAAAAAGTATTGAATATGCTTACTAAAATTTATTTAATACTTGGTACAAAAGCCTTTGTTGGTAATGACAGCTCCGAGACGCCTCCTATATGGAGAAACTAGTCGCATGCATTGCTCAGATGTGATTTTGGCCCATTCTTCCACACAAACAGTCTTCAAATCTTGAGGGTTCCATGGGCCTCTTCTATGTACATTGATCTTTAGTTCTTTCCATAGATTTTCAATTGGATTCAAGTCTGGTGATTGGCTGGGCCATTCCAGCAGCTTTATTTTATTTCTCTGAAACCAACTTAGAGTTTCCTTGGCTGTGTTTGGGATCATTGTCTTGCTGAAATGTCCACCCTCGTTTCATCTTCAGCATCCTGGTAGATGGCAGCAGATTTTTATCAAGAATGTCTCGGTACATTTTTCCATTCATCCATCCTTCAATTATATGAAGTACGCCAGTACTGTCTGCTGAAAATCAGCCCCACACCATGATGTTCCCACCTCCAAACTTCACTGTTGGTATGGTGTTTTGGGGTTATGTGTATTATGGCATCAAAAGAGTTCAACTTTGGTCTCATCTGACCAGACCATATTCTCCCTGTATTTCACAGGCTTGTCCAAATGTTGTGCAGGAAACTTTAAAACAAGCTTCAATGTGCTTTTTCTTTAGCAATGGGACTTGCATGGTGAGCGTGCATACAGGCCATGGCGGTTGAGTGCATTACTTATTGTTCTCTTTGAAACAATTGTACCTGCTAATTCCAGGTCTTTCTGAAGCTCTCCACTAGTGGTCCTTGGCTCTTGGACAACTCTTCTGATAATTCTTTTCCCTCCTCTGTCAAAAATCTTGTGAGCAGCACCTGGTCATGGCCGGTCTATGGTGAAATGATGTTCTTTCCACTTCCGGATTATGGCCCCAATAGGGCTCAATGGAACATTCAAAAGTTTAGAAATCCTTCTGTAACCAATGCCATCAATATGTTTTGCAGCAATAAGGTTACGAAGGTCTTGAGAGAGCTCTTTGCTTTTACCCATCACAAGATGTTTCTTGTGTGACACCTTGGTAATGAGACACCTTTTTATAGGCCATCAGTTGGGACTGTACCAGCTGATTATTAACTTGCACTGACAAGGGGCAGGATTGCTTTCTAATTACTGACAGATTTCAGCTGGTGTCTTGGCTTTCCAGGCCTTTTTGCACCTCCCTTTCTTCATGTGTTCAATACTTTTTCCCTGTGTCATTTCACATTATTACACATAACTTAATTTATGGACATCAATGGTTTGATTTCTTAGCATGGATTGTGTGGGTTGCATTGGTTGTTGCTGACATTTGGTGAAAAATTCATTACAATAGCCCCATTAGAAATATATTTACTGAGAAAAATGTTGATGTGTTCAGTACTTATTTTACCCGCTGTAGATCATTGACAGCTACCATTGCCCTGTCAGGCTGTCCTGGCAAAAACACTGCAAGAACAAATCATTTTGGCCTGTGGCTTTTTCAAAATAGCAGATAATTTTAGCAGTTGCTCTACCGTAACACAGTCATTTGATGTTTTCTGGTGTGTGACGCTATCTATTTAATGAGAACACTGAACAGATTTTTCATTCATCAATTTTAATCTTGGCCAAAATTCACACACAATTTACATTTTGTGGCAATGATTGATATTAGCTTTAGATAACATGTAGGTTATTTGACTTGTAGCTACTGCCCATGACTTTGCAGCATAATTTCTATAGGATTTCCAGGCTTTCTTTCGATGCTGATGATTAACTGCTTTCAGCGATAAAACCAAAAAACGTTTTACTAACAATACATGTTTGTCTCTGCTCCTTAAGCTAACAGTCTTATTTTTACTGTCCTGTCTTGTCTCTCTGGCTTTGCTTCATCCTGGCTTGCTGTCTCAGACTCTCTTACTGGAGAGGATTCTCTGCTGGGTTGCGATCTGTTATCTCATACTTCTCCTCATGGAAATCAGTCTATTTCTGCTCTCACTTCCTCCTCGTCCGGCTCCTCTGCTCCTCCTGGATCTGGCTCTGGATCCTGTCTGAAGGAGCTGCAGCCTGGTCAGACAGCTTCTGGTGAGAGCACCCCCCCTCCCCCAGAAGCACCCCTTAGTTAACTGTTTGTCTGCCAAGTGTATGGCTTCTGAAACCATCGCAGACTACAGATCATTCCCAAAACTGGGGGCCTGTGCAGACAGAGAAAAAAAAACAAACACAGAAATTGTATTAAACACATTAAATGCCAGCTTCAACAGACCCTTGACTCATTAGCAGAGTAGCCAAAAACCACCTAAAATGCATGGCTTTTAAATAATGTGACTGTCCTGGCTCCATCTATTTTTAATCTTCTTTCCTTTTGCTCTTTTCATTGGCTGAGTTAACTTCTTTCCCCCTCCATCATTCCTTCACTTCCTCTTCCTTCACCGCAGACTCTGCTTTCCTCATGTCGTGTGGGGAGAAGGGCAATGACGACGAGTTTGACCCTATTCCTGTGCTCATCTCCAAAAACTCAAATCAAGGTAAGGTTAATAGAATCCCGAGATGAGCACCCACACTTCCTGAAGCCCAGACGATGAGCCACAAAGATGAATGACTTAGCCCCTAATTCAGTTACCATAGCTCATTCCTTTGACTGCTGATGTGAGACGTCTTGTATGGGTTTGCATGTCACATTAAGGCTTTTTATCCCATCAAGCTCTCACATTAGTCATCTTTCTGTCCTTTGTTTCTAATGTTATACTGCCGGTGCTTCTCCACCTTGCCAGGTGTTTGTAGTTTATCTTAAAATGTCTTCAGCTTAGAATGGCATTCCCTTACTCTCCCCTGTAATGATGCAGCTGTATAAAAATAATCCCAGCTCACTCTCTGCCTGTTTCTCTTTCTCTCTTTGCCCCTGTTCATGCATCTCTCTGCTCTGCCATCATTTCCCCCTCATTCTTACCAACTCCTCACTCTTAATTTCTTCATACAACCTCTGTTAATATTACTTATTCTTTTGCTTGTCTTTCACAATCTCCCTCGACTCTTCCATGTCCATCTCCGTCTCTCTCTCTCTCTCTCTCTGTTTCTGGCACATTTCAGGTGGTCACTCACGCAGCAACAGTGGCAGTTCAGAGTCCAGCATCCCCAACTTGGGCCGCTCCCTTCTGCTGGTGGATCAGCTCATCGACCTCTAGAGGGGGTGGGAGAGGTCGAAGGGGCAGTGTGCAATCCTAACAAAGGGACGGGGAGGGGGGGGTATAGAGATGGGGAAGCAGAGGCACTTAATGTAGCACCTTATGAAGTGAAACAGAGGAGCCAGCATAAATCGGTTCAGTGGAACCTTTTTCTTTATGTGCCTCTTGGGCCTCAACTCCATCTCTAGTTGCCTGATAAGCTGGTTTCATATATATCTGCTGGCCATTGACATTCCCACGCTGGTAAAAATCTTTTCATTAATGCCTGAGCATATCGTCTGCTTCTGTCCCAGCTACACCATGGTCTTCCTCATGCTTTCTTCATACTTGCATTAATATCCCTCATTGAGTGCACTACCATGGTGATCAACTGCCATCATAAGCACATGTTAAAATGCTTGATCACAGCTGCATTGTGCTCACTTTGTGTACATGTTCAGGGTTGATGCTTTATTCAAACAAGCCACCTTCAGGCATGCTCATTTGTTTCAGGGGTCTGATTAAAGAGTGAGGAGTGAACAAACTGTAGACCTCTTGGATGAATTGATGCACTTTATTATGAAAACTTTCAACTAAACTATTACCAAACGAAGACGCAACCTGAGTGAACCACTGATTGAACCAGTTTGTGAGCCAGTGAAGGAAGAAAATGTCAGGTTTGGACGGTCTTTACAGATTCCTTAAACTGCTGTGGTTTAATGCTGTGCAGGGAGTTTAAGGCTGCCTTTTTCCAACATTTTGTTTAGATATGATCTCATGCAGCATCTTAGGAAGTCATATCTGTTCAAACCTGTGCTCCTTTTCCCACACAGTATAAAGTAACCAGGATTTTAACAGCTATTTATCTTAGCTAACTTAGTACATGTATTAAGCTTCATAAGCTTCAGCATAACCGTATGTTGTCACCCCTTTCTGGATGTTAAGCAGGGTATTATTTCTCCTACACCTGTAAGGCTGTCATTCCTGATGATGTCTTGAAATCCCGAAGCTGGTGAAGTCAGTGTTAACATGGCTGAATAATTCAGCTTGCCACAGAAGATCGCTTTACCTGTCAGCATATTATCTACAACATATAGCAAGATCTTTAATGGTATGTGTGCATTTTATAATTACATGTTTTTATGTGCAGGGTCATGGACTAACCATCATGTCTTTGACCCAGTGCGAAGATATGCACAGCTGAAATAAAGGGGAATGAAAATATTATTCCATGCCAAAGCTAATGGAAGAATTTTATTATTATGCTCTTTTTGCCATATGTTGGTCTGCTCTCAGGATCAGTGAAGTTGAGCAGATTTTTAGCAGCATACCACTGTTACAGAGAGGGAGGTTCAATGTAGATTTCACTGAGTAATTTTTTGTATGTACTGAGCTACCAAATTAGATTTACATGAAAATCTCCCTCTCCCACTGACATCCTCTCTGTCTTATCAAGCCAGTCCATTCCTACCACATACCTTGAGGTCACTCGGCCAATGTGACATTCATTCCAGATAGAGAAGATATTAAGAAAAAAATATTATATATACATAAAATCACTGTCTGTTTGTTTGATGGACTTTTTCATTTTTCCTCGTGTCCAAACCGGTAGAAGTACATTTTTTTTAGTGTGTAATATTTAAAGGCATTTCATCTATCATGATGTGAATAAATGTGACTCTTATTGATAGTGCTTTAGAATGAATGTAAGAGCTAGTACCATTATTTAAAAAAAAAAATGTAAAGAATTGTAAGGATATATACATAAAAAAGGTGTATGAAGATGTATTTAAGAGTGCAAAGAGGTGTTGACTCTCTTTCCAAAGTCCCTCTGTCTTTTCTCTCCATTCACAGTCAACTTTTCAACTAGTGCTTTTGGTATATATGTTACCATTGATACATGAAACAAAGTGCTTATGACTTATCTGACTGGATAGTATTTTAGCTCCCCACCTCTTCACATAGCACCGACACTTGTAAGTTATATTACTGGAATAGACTTTATCTAACAGACAATAAACAGAGCTAATGAAGGAATATATACTTCCTGATATCTCTGCAGCACCTTCCACCTATTTCATTTTGCTGATGATCATAAGAAAGGCTTTATACGTTGTATTACAGTACATTTGATCACAATAACTACAACTGACTTTGCATTACATCCTCAATGTCAGAAATCTTACTAAGTATTACCTTTCATGCTTGTGTAGCCAAGGAGGGTTCACTATATAGACATAGGTCTCCTTTTCTATGGTCCATATCACCTTATCTATGTACATATAAACAGAAACCCATATATTTGCCCTCA
Organism: Istiophorus platypterus; assembly: GCA_016859345.1. NCBI lineage: Eukaryota > Metazoa > Chordata > Actinopteri > Istiophoriformes > Istiophoridae > Istiophorus > Istiophorus platypterus. The sequence goes on from CM029115.1 coordinate 10,018,743, forward strand.
TATGCCATCACTGGTAAATTTGCTTTGGGGCTAATGAATAGTTTTCTTGTCCTCTTCTTCCCAGCTTTTTAACATAATTTGAAGGTTAGTCACGGACATTGACAACACTGTAAGAACTGGGATGGGTAAATAGATCTATGTTTTGTTTTTTTTCCCTCCTCCACCTAAAGTTCAGTTAAGTCATTTGCATTTGCTTGGCTAATCTATGCAACCCCACAATAATGCTTCATGTTCTTATCAGACACTACAGTGCTGTATTCTGTAGAGTTCTTGCCTTGGCCGTAGAGTTTTACTTGTGTTGCTGTGTAAAATAATGTACTTACTGTGCTGGTTGGGTTGAAATGGTGACAGGCATAATAATTACTTTAATTATATCAAAATGTTAAACTTGAATTGGCAGCAGATTGTGAAGCAGGATCATCATCAAGTGTGTACTTCTATTTTTAATGAATTAAGGTTCAGAGAGCGAGACACTGAATAAAACTCTTGAATGTGAATGTAAATTAAGTCTCTTTGGGTCATATTATTTGATTTTTACTCTAAAGAGCAAAGAAGCCGGCTGACTTTACTGACAGTCTGAAGAGTCGTTCATTTTCATCGTCTTGATCAGCTGACAGATAATTTTCTTCTCTGGGAACCAAATAAGATTACAGATACTCTTAACTTTCTTATATCCAGTAATGCTTTTTTCCTACTCTGTATTAAACCATTGTTTAGTGTGTGCCTTGCACCTTGAAAGTATGTTGACATGTTTTACAAGCATCATCGGACACTTGTCTGCCTGAAAACTTGCACAGTTGTCCTTTTGGGGGTTTTTCCCCCCCAAGATTTAAAGGAAACTATCAGTGTTTTCTAGCTTTTTACACCTTTTTACACCTTAGTTCTCTTATTGTTCAGGAATTTTGGTAGACATGTATTTGGAAAACTAAGGGAAAAAAATATTGGTTACTGCTGTTGCGATTGGTAAAGGGCTTTGATTCCTCAAACCGATTTACTGCTTGTTGGGTTGCACCATAGTTAGACAGACTAACTGTATAGTCTGTAGATTGTAATCTGAGGCATCGATTGCTGTTATTCCACATGATAACATGAGGAATCTCACTGTTTATTGTTGTGCTTCATAGTCAGTGTCAAGATCTGTAGATAATTCTTTAGTTTGATTAACTGAAATTATGAGGAAAAGTGCATTTGAAGTGGGCTGTAGACAGTTTGAACCTAAAAGAGTAAAACAAAAAGAAAACTGGTGTTTTCCTTTAATGGCTGAAACTAACATCTTCCCAAGAGCTGCCAGTTTACAGTTGCTGTCAACACTACTGAGGTAAGACTGATCTGTCTCTGCTCATCTGTGCAAACCTGTCTGTCCCTAACTACTTTTACTTTTGCCATGAAGGCTAACTCTCCCTTGTTTCCACAGACCTCTGAGCTCCCTGTACCTCAACACAGTCAATCCTAGCTAAAATCAAACTTTTTCCCCTAACACGAGGCACTGTTTTTGAAAGTTGAGGATACTGAACAGCCGTGCAGAAACCAATTTGTGGAAACAAGGTTGTTTGATGTTGTAATTGTAGGCTGGTAGTCTTGTCTGTCTCATGTGACTTGTTCAGACTAGAATGTGTCTGTATTGTTGGAGTCTTGTGCTGGTTCCTCACTGTTGGGTCGTTCTCATTGATCATTGGTTAACAGATTTTAGAGGTGATCCATAAAGTGTGTCGTGTGGCTGAGATTTGATGGCCTGGTGGATAAACTGGCAGCTGGACATTATGGGAAAAATATCTTTTTACTCAAAATATTTGTACCATTTAATGTTTTTGTTCAGCTCTGACTTATTTTTCTCTATCTCTGCTCTCTTGCACAGATCTGCAAGGGGAGAGCAATGGCTACTCTGAACTCGGGGAGGAACAAGTGTCTGAACCTCCGGAAGGAGATACTCAAATAAACGAGGGCTGCGTGCACTCCAGTGATGAAGAGGAGGAGAAAGAATTCCATAAGGGAGAGCAGCAGGATGGGGGAGCCATTGAGAGTCATGTAGCAGCCCCTGACTGCAGTGGTTCCAGACCTCTGCTGCTTGACTCTGAGGATGAAGAGGAGCAAGGATCGCATTTAGCCCCCTGCTCATCCCCGCACTCCAGCACAGCACCAACACAACCAATGACTACCTTCCATCAACCTACTCATCCAAGCTCCTTTGCTCAGAATCATTCCCAGCCTGTTTCTGAGCCAGCAAAGGGGAAAGATGCTGCTGCAGATGTCTTCTCTAAAGCCCCCTTTCGGATTACGCAGGAGGATGCAGCTGACGTGTTTGCCAATGCACCGTTTCCACGCGCCCCCCTTGCATCTCAGCAGCAGCTCGATGTATTCTCTCAGGCTCCTTTTGGCAAAAGAAAGGAGGCTGCGGGAGCTCAGCCCAAGTCCTCCTACCCTAATGCAGCTGGAGCTCAGGTTGTAATCCCAGATCAAGGTGCACTGGGACAGGTTCCCTCTCAACCATTCCGCCCTCAAGCCCTGACCAAATATTCCCGACACTTTGAAGGACCTGTTCCCCAGCAGCTGGTTGTAGCTCACAAAGTAGTGTCTAATGTGAGCAGGCAAGCTGCTGTGGCATCAGTCCCTGTTGGACCTCTTCACTCGTGGACTTCAGAAGTGAGTGCTGCAGACCCCTTCGTCTCTGCACCCTTTCACCTCAAGGCCCCGCAAGAAAAGCCCTGAATGCACACTCATAGGTCAGGGCGGCGAGGATCAGAGTGACTGAATCATGCAAACTCTACCAGGCATGCTGCATGCTGTCACCAGCGCTGCAGCTGGACTGCAGGCCTGCATGAATCTCATCTTTAACTGGTTCAGAGTAGATTTGATGGTGCAAGGTCATTATAGTTAGAGTAAGAAAACTGACATCCTTCCCAGGCTCCTAGTCACTGTTATTTTTCCTGTTACATCATTTCACCTTTTGAATTGTCCTGGATGCTTTGGGTACGACATCTGCACAAAGACGATATGGTGGTCAAAGATTTGATTGTTTTCTTGCCTACCTCAGTTACTTTTTGTGTCAGCGCTAAAATACCACAATAGTGAGGTAGCTTGTCTGAGGCTTTGGCAGTTTTCTTTCCTGTAAATTTGAGGTTTACTGTGAAACCATGATCTGATAACACCTCATTCCTCAATTGTGTTAGTTCTGAGAAAAGACAGATTCAGTTTGAATAGCAGGATTGAAACTTCACAGATGCCGGAAAGGGGAAAAGACACAATAGAGCTCTATTATCGAGTGAAAAAGATTAGATTTTTGTGACAAGATGTTTGAGAGGAATTTATCTGTGATTACATCAAACAAGAAATTTATAAGTGGTCTCACAACTGTGCCCTAAAAGTCAAGAGTCTTGGAAGCTTTGTGCTTGATAGTTTATTATAAAACAGAGACTGGATAATGATGTATAGACATTTCTAAGATATCACTCATTGATATGAATTTTTTTTTTTTTTTCCTTTTCAATCCAAAATGTTTGCGGTTTTTGTCATGTGCATTATGTTTGTGGTCACTGTCCTAACAAATGAAAATGAAATATCAGTGTTCGTTCCACGTATTATACGAACCTTATATCAATGTTAGGCATAGAGAATTCACATTAGTAGTTCCTATGCTATAGAAGATTCACTTTTCTTTGTTTCTCCTTACTTTACAAGATATCTCTGAAGCCTTAGATTCTTCCAGTACTTGCCTCCCATCACTTCATCTGCATAAATCATGTTTGCCTTTTGTGTCCTCCTAAAAAAAAAAAAAACCAACCTGCTGCGTTTACATCATTTTATTGCACTTGGATTCAGCACCAAATACTTGTGTACAATCATGTACAACTTTCTTATGCTGGCTGCAGTATGCATATGCACCAAGATTTTCACTCCACTCTTTAATTCATTTCTATTTTAGGCATCCCTATAAATTACAAATGTTTAATAACCGCGACTCACACTCAAAAAAAGAGGTGAAACAGTGATTTCCTGCAGTCGCACAAATATCTACAGCACTTGTCCAGTCAGGGATTGTGATAGAAGTATATAGAATGGTTACTGATTGATGACATTTCATTTGAAGTCATTTCTATCCCCTTTTGGAAATATTTTATTGTCTATGTGCTATGTAAATTCATGGAACTCTTTTGGGTTCCCACCAAGGCACTTTTAGGAAAGGGGATCCAACCTGTTTCGACCCCAAAGTTTAAATCATGTAATCCTATGTTGCAATGTAAAATCCTGCTTTCTTTTCTTTCTCAAATGTACAATCTTTTTTTAAAAATCTTTTTTTTGGGATAAATACTCACTTTTCTCACCCAAATTGTATACATGAAGGTTGCACATAGTCACAGTCACAGTTACACAGTCAGGGTTCTATAAGAATTTGTTTAGATTGTAAGCAGTAAAGTGTATTTCGACCAGTGTTGCATTGGAATTCTTTGGAGGATTCGACAGCTGATGATACTGTTGGACAAAAAAAGCACTCGAAACACTTGTTATGCCTCACAGCCTGCCTTTGAAAACCATGTTGTAAGTCATAAACAAATATTAAATGAATGTAAATCAAATTTTTCACAGTACTTGCATTTATTTATCATCACTGAAACCTTTGTATTTGGATGTGGCTACGTATATTTACTCACGTAATGTAGAGTTTTGAGGCAATTGCACTTTCATATAATGCTAATTTACACAATTTGTCTACTCCACTACATTTACCTCACAGCCAACTTATCAGATTTAGGTTTTACATGCATTTACCTTGACCAACTACAATAATCAAGTTCTGCTTACATTTTGATAATATTATGTTATAATAACAACAAAGACAATAATAACGATAATTAACAACGATAATTGATAATGATTGATGATAGCTAACCCAAAAAAATCATCCAAAAAAGGTTGATTCTTTATTACAAGGGACTCGCTCATTCATGCTAATATAAGTTCAGTACGGTAGAGGGCGGTAATACGTGGACAAGGCGGGTGTTGGCCGCTAATAAACACGAAGAAGAAGAAGGAGACGCGAGCGAAAGCGAGAAAGAAGAAGAAGAAGCAGAAGCTGCAGCGGCAGCGTAGTAAACGAAGTGGCTTTCGTTTTATATACTACACCACTGTTTGCAAAGTATGTCGTAAGAAGTAAGTGACAGCCATTAGACCGGTTACTTGTAAGAACGCTTGTGTCTGCAGAAAATAGAGATGTGAAAAGCGTCAGGCACAGGTCTGTCTCTTTCGTTACCGCTGCTCGAGCACCCGCCTTTTCATGCTAGCTGCTACGTCGCTCGTCGTATCGTGAACGACGTTCCCGTCAGGTGTTCGCCGTTTTTGACTGTGTCGATACTGATTTATATCTTGAGCCTCGTCGACTGGACGGATTCGTGTTTGCTGACTTCACGTAGACAGGTAGCGAGTGCGGTGGTGGTGTGTTTCCCCCCCGGGCACGATGGCTACACAGAGAGTGCTCCCTCAAAGCAAAGAGACTCTGCTCCAGAACTACAACAAGAGGCTGAAAGATGACATCAGGTCCATCCTGGACAACTTCACGGAAATTATCAAAACAGCAAAGGTACACGGATACACTGAACTCTTCTCTTGTCACTATGGGGAGAAGAACTCTTCCTTTCCCTTCCTCCTGCGTTTTATATGTTTGCCTCTTCTAGTGAAAATCAGGGAAGTCGACAAATATCACAAACTTTAGTCCCCTCGTTGTTCTCCTTGCACATTTTGCCACCTGACCTCCATCCACTAATATCTCTCTTAAACCGTTTCCTTTTTCCAGATCGAGGATGAGACACAGGTTTCTCGAGCAACGCAAGCCGAGCAGGACCATTATGAAATGCATGTCAGAGCAGCCAACATTGTAAGTATCAGTCGAGCACAATCATCATGGGTATGATGAATGTGCTCGATTTCTTTCTAAATTATGTAGAGTGTTAACCCCTGTTCGTTTGATTGCTTGAATGTTTGCTCGCTCAGGGAGAAATTTCAGGGGTGAGGCAGCAAGAGCCAGTCATATCTGTTTATTTGAGGGACATTTCATATGTTAATCTATATTTAAAGTGGGGGGTATTCATTGAGTCATACAAGTAAATTTGTTTAGAAGTAAGCATGTCTTATCCATTGGAGAAAAGATTTTCACCATTTTTTTTACTAGGTGTGTGCTGTAAGGTTTTGGGGGTTTTTCTATGAATGTGGTCACAGGTAATTTACTTGAAGGATTTCAAGTCAGGGAGTCTACTTTTCTCCCTGCAA